>JASDQU010684163.1:69400-80099 GCA_032191745.1 Picea mariana | reverse complement strand
CCAACCTATACCCATATTAGATCTCATTTTCAAAATATTGATCAGACTACCAACCTTCCTAACCTCTTAACTCAACAAAAGTATGGTGATCTTGGAAAGCTTCTCTTAATGCTTTTCGAGCACATAAACAAAATTCTAAAGAATCACAAGTAATCACTTACCCTCTTAAGGTCCAATAGACCAATTAGGTCTTAGTGGACGTTAATAGTAATCATCATCATCATCAGTATAATTGTGATAGTGCATTCTACACTAGAAATAATACTAAATTTTTTATATTATTTAATTAAAATGTAATCATCTAAATAATTGTAAAATTTAACTCAATAGTTAAATCATTCTGTTTTGAAAAATCTATCACCCGAAAAAGTTATCACACATCTAATCAACATAGTTAACGCTTGATGTGTTGAATGCATGCATGGGCCCAATATTAAATGATTTATGCAAAGTTACATCTATGGGTTGAATGAAAACCTACAGTGTTGGGTTGAATGCCAATTGAGAGATAGCGACATGTTAAACACATGTTCATTTAGCACCAACATGTTTAGGGCTCTCACTCTCATTATTTATTTTCTTCCATCCCGTGCTTTCTCACTTCGATGTCAATCAAAATCATGGATTAATGGAGAAATCTTATCCTCCCACATATGACTGAAAGTAATAAATTCTTTCAGGTTAGACTTCCTTTTAATATTTGTCAGAATTGACTTGATTCTAAAACCTAACTATGTGTTTCATTAGTTCTTCCATGAGTTGAGAATAACCTCTCCAAACTCTTGAGTTATAACAATTTAGGCAGTTTCTAAAGTTTTAGGTGTTTCTCAATGGGTGTCCACAACTACAAACTCTATTCTTTGTGTGCAGGTCCTTTATATATTATGGTGTTATCCCCATGTCCCTAAGAAGAAGGTCTTATGGTCCTTCTAATTACCTTTATTACATTTAGGCAAGGTAAAAGGGCTCTCTTTCATGTTGTTTTTTCCACCATAATAATCAATATGTAGTGGCTAGATACAATTCAAATAGTTTTTTTCTTTTTTCTTTTTGAGCTTTGTTGCAAATCTTTTCACCATTTTATTGCTAGTTGATTGATCCTTGTAATCCTCAGTGCTAGTTATGATGAGGTTTTGAATCTAATTAATATATTACACATATTACCTATATATAAAACCCTAGGGCTCATATATTACATTTTCATATCTAACTTAATGCCCTTAGCAATTTTTCTTCAAATGCATGTTTATGTTGTCCAGGTTTTTTTTTTTTTACTGTTGTCTGTACCCTAATTTTTTTAACACAAGTGGAGAGAGGTTAAGTTTCCATGCACCTTGTGGAAAATCTAATTATCTATGTTCTCAACATTCCAAATGACCCTTACACTAACCCAACCAATTCCCTTGGATACTGCAAACTAAACTCCACTGGGCAAAGTAATTCTAGGCTTAGCAAGGACAACAAGGAAGTTGCACAAAGGAAAAGAAAATATATTTTATACCAGGAGACACTTACGCCCAAAACACATAGACCCTCATTCCCCACACACCTGCTCCACCCCAGGAGGATACACTTTCACTGATAAAATTCCATCAGCCAGTACACCTCCCTTACCTTGGGCTTCAACAATAGGATGGACTAGAAGTCTCAGAGTATTGTGGCTGCTACGGGACTCCCTTCCAGGAGAACTCACTTCCCAACAGACTCTCTCACCTAGGAGAGTTGCTCACGGGTCTGATAATTAGTCTTCAACTCATCTACAGTTGGGTACAGTTGACAGTAACATCAACAATAGGGAAAAATGGGTATGGACACCTGAAAAGGAAACAACCTAACACTAAGTCACAACATAGATCAGGTGACTACAATTATGTCTGGCTTCACAGGAAACAACATAGGACGACTTCCTCATTCTAGTTCCAGATATGCATCTGAGTAGGCAGAGGTTAGACGCAGAAGCAAGAACAGGTTCATGTATAGGATGCGAGAATGGCAGAATGAACAATCTTCCCATGAGGGCTTCCTTCTATGTGCATGGGTATGTAGAGGCAGATGTCGAGGTAGAACGGTTCATATGTAGGGTGACAGAATGAACTCCCAACCCCCCAAAACAATTGATGCTTCATCTTTTAACTGTATGAGCCCAGGTTGACACTTGTCTTCCTGGAGCTGCATGCGCTCCATTTATCTTATGTCCCCCAGCCACCGGGAACTTAGGATAACAAAATCATACAATGTTCACTTTAGTCTTCAGGAAATAACATTAAAATATTATTCCTCTAGAGGTAATCCCCCTAGCTCATCCCCTAGACACAAATACTTAGCCCCCCTTTCCTTACCCTACCTAGTGGAGATTAGTCCCCCATAACTCTTCTTCATGGAGGGTCTACATGCCACATATATTTTTATTAATGATCTGCATAATTACATATACAAACAAAATCAGGCTCCTAGCCTTGGCATCTGGCTCACCAGCCTAATAAACACATAAGTCTTTCAACTTCTAACCACTTGGCTCACCAACCTATAATAAAAAATTACAATTCAGAAGGGGCTCGGCCTTGGGGTATTACAATCCCCTCCCCTTATTTTTGCACTGTCCTCAGTGCAACTTATTTACGAAACAACAACAAGATTTCCAAAATCTTGAAAAATATGTGGGTACTCTTCCCGCATAGCATCTTCATGCTCCCATGTTGTGTCCTCAGGACTATACCAGGTCCACTGTACTTTTACAAGCCCTATGGCTCGATTCCGGAGCTGCTTTCTTTTCTGGTCCAGTATAGGCACCGGATGTACTTGCAAGATGCCTTCTTGCCCCACCTAAATCACATTCCAATCGATTACATGATTAGCATCAAGTATATATTTCTTAAGCAATGAAATATGAAACACATTATGTACAGTCATGGATGCAAGTAATGCAAGCATATATGCAACTAGTCCAATCCTTTCTAGGATTTCGAATGGTCCACAAAATCTGGCTGCCAACTTGGAACAATTTCCCAGCTTCTAGGAACTTTTGTTAGCTTTTACTTTCAGAAAAAACATGATCACCCACTTTGAACTCCCCGAGGATTCTTTTCTTATCAACATAACTCTTCTTCCTGTCTTGGGAAACTTTCAAATTCTGCTTAATCTTTAGCATTTGTTCTTCCATTTCCTTGATCAACTTTGGCCCAAACACTACCCTATCAACTGGATTATCCCAGCTTTCCGGAGTATTTCACTTTCTATCATAATGTGCTTCAAATGGGATCATATTCAACGATGCTTGATACCCATTGTTGTAGGCGAATTCTACCAAATGCAGGTAGTCTTCCCATTTAGATGGTTTGTCCATAACATACATCCTTAGCATATCTTCTATCACTTGGTTGACCCTCTTTGTCTGTCCATCAAACTCAATATGATAAGCAGTGTTGAAGTTCATATTTGTTTTGAATCCTTTGAAAAACCCCTTCCATAACTTTGAGGTAAATTTCGGATCCCTGTCAGACACAATTGTCTTGAGAATACCATGCAATCGGGCTATTTCCCTCATAAAAATATCACCAACATTAGTTGCCTTGTGAGTAGTCTTTAATGGAATAAAATGGGCAACTTTCGTAAGCTTGTCCACAACCACCATGATTGATTCATGTTGCTTGTCGTTTCTAGGCAATCCTATGATGAAATCCATTGTCACCACTTCCCACTTCCACTCAGGGATGGGTAAAGGTTGCAACAAACCTGTTGGGTGCATGTGCTCATCTTTAACCTTCTGGCACTCCATACATCTGGCGATGTATTCAACAATCTCTTTCTTAATACCTGGCCAAAAGTAATGGCTCTTGACTGCTTCCACAGTTTTTTGATATCCATGGTGCCTTGCATAAGGCACATTATGCATTTCATTCAAAATCATAAGTTTCAAGTCCTCGACATTAGGTACATAAATTTTTTTCTTGTACAGAAGTGTTCCATCAACTCCCAATTTATAATCTTCCACTTTCTGTAGCATCTTACTATGTTGTAGTTTTTCTACCAACTCCATGTACTGCAAATCTGCTTTTGCAGCTTTTGAAATTATGGCCTTTAATATCAGTTCGGTACATGATAATGTTTGTAGCATGTAATTCATGCACTCTCCTGTTGAGTGATTCAACCACTTTGTTCTATTTTCCTTTGATATGCTTGATATCAAAGTCATATTCACAAAGAAACTCCAACCACCTACTTTGCCTAGCATTCAAAGTTGGTTGATCAAACAAATACTTCAGACCATTATGGTCTGTCCTCAGTTCAAACCTCCTTCCCATGAGGTAATGCCTCCATTTCTTTAGAGCATGCACTATGGCTGCCAACTCCAAATCATGATTTGCATAGTTCCTTTCGTTCTCTTTCAACTTCCTGGATTCATAAAAAATTATGAATCCATTCTGACTTAGGACTCCTCCTAGTCCTTCTTTACATGCATCTGTACACACTACAAAGTCTTCATTCAAATATACAATCCTTAATACTGGGGCACTGGTTAACAATTGCTTCAATTGCTGGAATCTTCTCTCACAATCTTTTGTCCACTGAAACTTCTTCTCCTTCCTTTGCAAGGAAGTGATAGGGTGAGCTATCCTCGAGAACCCTGAAATGAACCTTTTGTAATAGCCATCTAGACGCATAAAGGATATGAATTATGTTACATTCTTTGGCACTGAACATTCTCTAATGGCCTCAATCTTCTCAGGATCTACAACTATCCCATCCTTCGAAATAATATGCCCCAAGTAATGGATCTGATCCTGATAAAATGAGCACTTGCTCAACTTGGCATATAGTTGGTGCTCTCTTAGCACGTGAAACACCATCCTAATATGTTGTTCATGCTCTTCCTCCAACTTGGAATACACTAGGATGTCATCCAAGAATACTATGACAAAGTTGTCTAGATAGTCCCTGAATACACCATTCATTAGGCACATAAAAACATCAGGTGCATTCAACAGCCCAAATAACACCACTATGAATTCGTAATGACCATACCTTGTTCTAAATGCGGTCTTGTTGATGTCTTCATCGTTTATCCTTACCTGGTGATATCCCGACCTGAGGTCTATCTTTGAAAATATCTTCACATGCTTCAACTGATCGAAGAGGTCATCAATCCTCAGCAAAGGATATTTGTTCTTTACAATTAATTTGTTCAATTGTCTGAAATCGATACACAATCTCAGCATCCCATCTTTCTTCTTCACGAACAGGACCGGGGCACCCCAAGGTGACACACTTGGGTGTATATACCCCTTCTTCAGAAGCTCTTCAAGATGCAATTACAACTCTTTCATCTCTAGCATACTCATTCTGTAAGGAGATTTTGATACTGGCGTTGCTCCAGGCATCAAGTTTACAAAGAAGTCAATATCTCTTTTTTGAGGTAGTCCAGGTACCTCCTGGAAAACATCTTCAAACTCTAGTACTGCATGATCTCCAATATTTGACACTTCATCCTTAGATTCTTCCTCCACATGGGCTGCAAATAATTGACAACCTTTTCTATAGCACTTCTTCAGCTGCATTGCTGAGATTTCTCTGATAGCAACATCTCTGGGAATTCCTTGGATTTTTCTCTGATTCCCTTTCTTATCCAGGAAAGAGAATGCCTTGTTACGACAGTCCAATATGGCATGGTTTTGGTCCAACCAATCCATCCTAATTAGACAGTGATAAGAACCTAAAGGTAGAATGTTTAATCTAGCCTTTGTGCTTATTCCATTCATGTCCACAGGACAAGACTTAACCAACTCAGTGACTTTTCTCTTGGTTCTTGTAGCCAGCCACACTAACCAAGAATTTTCATGTTTTCTTCTCAACAAATGCAAACTTTCCACCACTCTAGGATCTATATAACTATTGCTAGCCCCTAAATCAATTAAAATAGTAAAGGCATGATTGTTGATCATACCTTCTAATTCAATCATGTGTGACTGATATTATGCTTGCTTGTTGTCCAGGGCTATGTATATCCTTGGTACTCTACTGCCCATGTCCTCCATTGTTTCTTCCTGCTGAACATTGTGGACAACTCTCACTTTGTCATTTATGTGGGGGCAATCTCTGTACCTATGATTTTCTTTATAGCCCCAACATTCCATAGGTGGTTGTCTTGGCATTTGTCCACCCACTTCATCCTTCCTGAGCTCTCTAAAAGATAGTTGTCCTTGAGGACTATTCCTGAAAAATGGTGGTTTGTCTCCCTTTTTCCTCTGCTCCCTCTTAAACTTCTTCTTGTATTCCCAAGATTTTTGGAAAGTAGGATTTTCTTTTTGTTGATCATATAATCATTTTTCTCTCCTTAAAGTTTCTTCCATAGTCTTTGGGTCATCATATTGGATCTTGTTACTGATGGAAGATGGAAGTCCACTCAGATACCTTTGAATTTTGACAACATCTTCCTTGATGAAGGGAACATACTTCAACAATTCCAAAAACCTTCGTTCATATTCATCAATTGTCATGCTACCCAGCTTGAGTTCAAAGAAATCTTTCATCTTCATGTCATAGTATCTCTTAGTTAAGTACTTCTTTTCAAAATGTCTCTTGAACTCTCTCCAAGTAACATTCTTCTCTCTGATGTGTTATACTTGCACAAGCTGCTCCCACCATACAGATGCCTTTCCTTCAAGTTGGTAGATGGAAATTCTTCTCTCTTCATGAGAATAATAGTTCTGCAGTTGGAAATATTTCCTCATGCCCAACAGCCAAGTCTCGATATCTTCATCTTTTTGGTGTTCTCTGTCAAAAGTAGGAGGTTTAATCTTGTTCATTTCATCCTTAAGTTCATCCACTCCAGATATCATATGTTTTTTGGTAGGAGATGGGCTTGAACTACTGTATGCCTCCTTATTGGAATGTTTCAGGGAGTGATGATGATGCCTGCTAACGCTTCTTGATCTTCTTTTCCTCTCAGGATTATTGTGACTCCCTATTTTGCTTGATTCACTCTCCTTATCTAACTTCCTTTCGATTCTTTCCAGACTCTACATCAACTTTAAGTTTAATTTTCCTTGTTGATCCCTGGCTTTCATTAGATTTCTTTTATCATCTCGATGAACCTAGGCTAATTTCTGCAATCGTTCAATGATTTTCATCATATGCTCTTCCTTGTCCATATCTCCTCTGTGCCCATTGGAGTTCGATTCTTCCCCTCCTAAATGGACATCCATTCCTTTTACTTAATTCTCTGAACTGGAAGCATTATGTGCCTCCTCCATTTATCTGCACTCTGTGGCAATTCACTGTGATCCTGACACTTGTTGAAATCTACAAAACACAACATGCAGTCAATCGGAATTTGTCAGGCCATCATTCCTTAACAATTCCCACAACATTCATAAACCAATCTAATTTAAGAAAACATTCATATTTCATTCTCTATGATTCTCATTCAATCAAGAATCCCCGTAGATTTCTTCTTTTGGAGGTTTGCCCTGCTAATTTTTCGGGCACTAGCCCCTTTCTCTCAATCCCCAACCCACGCGACCATGGGTCGTGACTAAGTGCTATATCAATAAGTGCATACTCGGGCCTTTGGCTTCAGAATATTTCCAAGCATAACACAATGATCACTAAGAGTTTCGAGTTACCAAACTTGCACAGTAGGGAGGATCAATCGTCCACGTCTACCCAACATCCAACGGCTGACACTCACTGTGGAACCTCAGGTGTCTAAGTTTTGGGACTTTGGGACTTCGAAATATTTCACATTCGCACACCTCAAACCATTAATCTCCGAACACTTCCATGTCACCTTAGGTGATGTTATTACATTACATCATTTAACGTTTTCCCAATTGCGGGGGCATGCAATAGTGGTTTGGAGTAACCCATCTTTCATCCCATGATTCTTCTAACACTGACATGTAACCCATGAGTGAAACCGCGGTTTGATTGCGGGACCGCCGTGGAGAATTAGATTCCGTGCAAATTGGGTCCCCGCAATGCCTTCTGGCCATCGATATTGATGTATCGTGATCAGCGCCATGGTGGGTCCTCCGACCTTTAACTACATTACGTAACCTCAGGCCCCACTAACCTTGCTCAGATGAAATGACATATGGAGGAATACTAGCGACTAATACATGGCTCATTCAGATGGGTGACACTCGTCATGTTCCAAATGTCATTTCAATCTTCCATGGGTTCTAAACCCACTGACACATGGCACACATCCCATGTTTCCACATCACCTCGATGTGACGTTATCATGACTCACCACTTCAGCTCTTTGGCTTCGGGAGTTTCAACTCCTCTACGCTCACTTTTGCCTAGAGTGTTTTCGCCCAAAGTTCACGATCTACTGACACGTGTTCTCCTTCATGATGAACAGTTATGAGTGAATTCATCACTTTGGGCTTCAGGAGTTTCAAAATCACAACACTTGCCTCCTCTCGAAGTACTTCCACCCGAAGTACACGATCTCTTGACACGTGTCCTTCGCAACGAATGGTTGTGGTCTACTCTGGCCTTCGGGACTTCGGGAGTTTGTCACGCCACACTTAAAATCCTCTGAAGTGACTTTACTTTGCCTTCTTGGACATGGATATAACGGTCCAGACTCCTTCCAACAACAAATCTGATGACTATTGTCGTTCCTCCTCCTGAGCTTGATTTCTTGAAGCCCTTTCTCCTTAGAGGGTTTCTTCGACACTTAGTCGAATTTCAGATCGGTGCACTCTTTGCAACAGATCTTCATGTCCTTTCACGAGAAAAATCACTCTATTTCTCCCGAGATTTTTGAGTCAAAGACTCGGTCGACCCACTCCTTATACTCAGGGACACTTTGAACCTCAAATTTTGTCCCTTTCAACAACAATTCACTCTAAAATATTTGTCTCTTTAACCACTAACATGGTCCATCCATGCTCAGTGTTGTAACCATGCCTCTGATGCCATATTGTAACATCCCCAACCATCCACAGACCGGGTAATGCTACCATGTAGAATTTACATCTTATATAAAATACATGCATTTTAATGGAATTAACACAACTAACATAGAGTTATTGCTATCATACAGACTTAAATAGAATCAAGAGCAATTCATACATGCAACACAATACATGAAGAAATACAGCATCACAACAACATGCATAAAATACATAATTAAACACGGTTATGATACTTATCTTTTATCTGGTGTAAATCCACCAACTGTGTGCAGACCTTCCATGAACCTCCCTGCCTTAGACCGTACTACTCATCACTCTCAACAGTAGGTCACCCCCAAGCTGGGACTAAACTCCACTGGGCAAGGTAATTCTAGGCTTGGCAAGGACAACAAGGAATTTTCACAAAGCAACAGGAAGGATCTTTTATCCCAGGAGCCACTTACGCCCACAACACACARACCCTCATTCCCCACACACCTGATTCACCCTAGGAGGAYACACMTTCACTAATACAAGTCCATTGGCCAATACACCTCCCTTACCTTGGGCTTCAGCAACAGGTTGGAATAGAAGTCTCAGAGTATTGTGGCTGCTACAGGACTCCCTTCCAGGAGAACTCACTTCCCAGGAGACTCACTCACTTGGGAGAGCTTCTCACAGGTCTGATATCTAGTCTTTGACTCAGCTACAGCCGGGTACAGTTGACAACAACAATAGAAACAACAATAGGGAAAAACTGGTATGGACACCCAAAAAGGAAACAACCTAACGCTAAGTCACAACATGGCTCGGGCAACTAAAATTGTGTCTGGCTTCACAAGAAACAAAATAGGATGGCTTCCCCGTTCTAGTTTCAGATATGCATGTAGGTAGGCAGAGGTCAGACACAGAGGTAAGAATGGGTTCACGCATAGGATGGGAGAATGGAAAAATGAACAATCTTCTCGTGAGGGATTCCTTATCTGTGCGCAGGTATTCAAAGTAAGATGTCAAGGCAGAACGGTTCAGACATAGGGTGACATAATGAACTCCTGACCCCCCAACACAGTTAACGCTTCAAATTTTAACTACATGAGCCCAGGTTGACACTTATCTTCTAAAGCTACATGCACTCCATTTAGATTACGTCCCCCATCCACCAGGAACTTAGGATAACAAAATCATATAATGTTCACTTTAGTCTTTAGGAAATCATAATAAAATATTATTCCTCTAGAGGTAAGCCCCCAAGCTTAGCCCCTAGACCCAAAAACTTAGCCCCCCTTTCCTTACCCTACCTAGTGGAGCTTAGTCCCCCATAACTCTTATTCGTGGAGGATCTACATGCAATAGTGTTTATATTTTTATTAATGATCTGCATAATTACATATATAAACAAAAGCAGGCTCCTGGCCTTGGCGTCTAGCTCACCAGCCTAATAAACACATAAGTATGTATGCTTTTAACCACTTGGCTCACCAGCCTATAAGCAAAAATTACAATTCTAAATGGGTTCGGCCTTGGGGTATTACATTACCTCTTTATAAAAAGGGTACGTTGCATAGCAATTAGTCCTTGTGTTTTCATTCTAGTTAAGGTTTTAATATATTTTCTCTCTTTTCTTGTCTTTGTGCATCTAAAATTCCTTATAGTCCATTAATAATTAATCATGCTCATGCCCTATATAGAATATAGGGCATAAAAACAACAAAAAGAAGATGCATGGAAACATTTATAGTTTGTATATTTCGTAACAATTTAAGTTATAATCAAAACAAAAAGAAACAAAAAAA
>JASDQU010684163.1:49431-64871 GCA_032191745.1 Picea mariana | reverse complement strand
GATATGCAAACCACTTCCCAAGTTTTATATATTGACAATATTATTATGGAAATTGTTGGTGATGCTACAAAAACCAATCAACAAAGCTTTGCCATAACCACAAATTTATGTTTATTTCTTTATTTTTCACTATGTCCAATAATTATTCCTTTTCCTAGAATAACATAGTACTTTGTAATTAAAGAGGTGTTGGATTTTAACCTAAGGGAAATGAATTATCATATAAGGTTATGCTCACTACAATCATGCTTTTATGTAATTTGGGATTTTTAATATCAAGAGTGGACACCTATCAAGATTTCCAAGAACAACATATTTTATTTTTGTGTCTGTCACAATATTGCTAAATAAATCTCCAAGATTGTCGTGCAAGAGATGCAAATCACTTTCCAAATATTAGATATCGACRGTTTTCTCATGGAAATTGTAGATGATTCTACAAAAAATAAGTAACAAGCCTCTATAATAACCAAGAATTTATTTTTATTTCTTTACGTYTCACWATGTCCAAGAATTATTCATTTTCCTAAGATGACATAGTACTCTAGAATTCCTAAGATATGACATAGTACTCTAGAAYTAYAGAGTTGTTGGATTTTGACCTAAGGGTTATCATTTATTGTATAAGGTTATTCTCACTRCAATMATGATGTTATGTTATTTAATATTCACACAATTAACATGGCCTCAATGATGACATCTTATGCACARTGAATTGAAAAAAAAACTTGCATTTCCCTATCAACAAATCTKTGCATATCCTCCATATGTCTCAATTGATATTCTTTTTCATACATGAAAGACTAATGTGTGCAATTATTTTAGAGTGCCAACCAACCAGCTAATATCTTCCTCATTACAAAAGGAATGGAGAGTGGAAGAGAGGAATCAAAACTTCCTTGAGTCCTTGAAGCAATGACATAGGAGCTTTGTTGAACTAGAGGGAGATTCATTATACATTGCACACAAATGAGTTTTGTTGGAGTTAGAGGACATTCACCCCAACCTTTATTGCATGATAGAGGAGCTTCACTTCCTTCAAGCTTGATATTATGTGTGTGATAGAAAAACCTTTTCAAAATCTTCCCAACTGGTTATGGAACTAGGTGGAAGATCAAAATACAAGGTTGAAGCTCTACCTACAAAGGTGTAAGGAAAGTTCCTACAAACCACATATTCATGTCGAACATTGAGTAGGAAGATAGCTAAAAATAATTTTTTAATGTGATCCTCAGGTGGACTAGGTCTGTCTATGTCAAACTCTGGAAGGAGATTTTCTGGTTTTCCGGGCATCTCATGTAATGGGTCTGCCAAGTTCAAAGCACCTTCAAAAAACCATGGTAGGGTTACTACCCTTCATTCTTGGTGTTCACCCATGACCTATTTGATATTGATTTCTAGGTTTTCACCGTCAAATTCGTGTTTCGTTTTAGGAGGAGCATGAGGAAATTGATTTAAGGGTATGTGTACGTCTTGGAGAGAGGTTTCAATTACATCGTCAACAGAGTCAACCTGAATATTTGGGTGGTTGTTTGTTCATATGACATGGGTATTTCTTCTTCTAGGTAGTTATAAGGTTCTCAATAGCTTACCAAGTTGTTTGGCATAGGCCTAAGTGATATCATGAGGATTATCAGTAAATTCCTTGAAGGGTACAAGAAACCAATTTTTTGTATGGGTTTTCAGACTACCAGTGGCACTTTTGAATGCATGATTTGTGTCTCCAAAGGTAACCTCCTGTTCAAGATTGATATTAGGGAAAATGGTCAGACCAATAATGTTTTCATAGGACCAAATGAGATTATGTAGTGCATTTATGTAAGCCATACAATTTCATGCCCTCCTTCTAGTGCCAATTTTGTTGACAAGGAATAATTTCCCAACAACAGTAATGGGTACTCCCCGATACAAAGTCCCAATTAAACTATGCACCATTTGGTTTAGGATACTTATCCAGATTCTAGATCGCTTGCCATTACTAGTTATGAGTGTGAAGATGGATGGTTATGCAATGTAAATATGTAGATGAAGACTATGTATGAAAATAAATATAATCTAATTCTACTCTCTCATATCATATCCTATCTAGGAGCGACCTATTATAACCAGATGAGTTTTATTGAAGCTAAACTTTGTTGGGAACTTCACCCTGGTAGTTGTAATGAAGGTGAAAAGTTAGAAACACATGCATCCAAAATATATAACCAGAAAATTCTAAACTATATTTTCCACATACATCATGACTCATATTCTCAATACATATAAGAGATAAGGAGGAATTAAAAAACTGCAAAATGATATAGATTGCATTAGATTAGTCTACAAGAAAACATATCCTTACAGCCCATATGAACAACGTACATTCCGCTTGAAATAGTTCACAACAAAACAACAACACATGCAAATTCTTCTTTCTTTCATAAAACTGGCCTCAAGGAATTCTCAATATTCATTAACCAATTATGTCTCCAAAAAGAGAGTGTATACAAAGCTTGAAGAGCCCCCTCCAAATCGGCCTCTTCCATTATTTATACAATTATTCATAACTACTGAAGGTGGCTTTTTGTATTCCTAAAGGATAATTTGAAAAACATGTGTACATAGTGAAGACAAAGTTGAAGATGGTTGGAAAAGGAAAAATAAACTATAGTTAATAGAAATTTTGAATTGTTGTTTTTTTTCATTTATGGATTCTTATCCATGATGTATGTTGTCCAAATTTCTAGATGATCAGACAGTGTTGAGATCCGACAGAATGTTTATTCCTTGAGGGAAGTTGTGTGCATGGTTATATGGTTGTTGAGGGTTTTCATATCCTTTGACAAAGTAGCCATGAATGCTTGGATCATAGTATGGAATTTTGTTGGATGAGATGTTGTTCAATTAAGTCCATTGTTACTTTGGTGGTAGACTTGGTAGTTTCTCATATGCAACTTGTGTTGTCCTTTATTTTATCGACCAGTTCTTCCATTTTGAGTTTTTCTCCCAACTCATCTAATTTGGGAAGTCAACATATTTTGATCAATTCTTATGCCACTTTGTGTAGTTTTGAACATATAACCATTGAACTGGTGGTCTATTTTCCTACCCTTATTTCAACTTGTTGGTAGTGCTACAATGAATAGAGATTCGTCTTTCATTCCATGCATGAGGGACGATAGATCTTGATTGGTGCATCTTGGTTTTCTACAATACATGTTTCAATATTGTTCATTCCTTATCAATTGGTTTTGAACTATGTGAGATAAGTATGCAACTTACTATCTTGATCAATGTGCTAGAAAAGTAAGCGTGCTCATTTCACCATAGACAATATAGCAATATTGTCACCCAACCACAGGCTCAAGCCACCCTCAAGCACCTTAACCTTGAAAGAGAATAATTCCGAAAGAAACCCTAGGTATAATAGCCAATCAAGGTAGTGTATCACTTTCCATAGCTAGCGTACCAAGTAGAAATTCCAAACCCTAACCAATAGAGAGTCCAAGCCTAAAATCGAAAATGCAAGTTGTAGTAGCTACAACTGCAGCTACTCTCCAGACTTGTGCACAACTAAATTTTTACAGTTGCGAGTGAGTGTGTGCTAAATGATCTCTAGCACTCTATATTTGTACTATTCTGTCTCACTTGACTGGGCATCATCATAGCCACACATGCAATCTCATGATCAAATCATGAACACCATCAACACTATCCAAATAGATAGTCTCCATGGAAATCAGAACAATGTCATCCAATAGAACACGACTGTGTCTATTCATAGTAGTATAAAACTACTATCCAGTGGTACACAACCACTCTTAGTAGCACACTGCTACTAACCAGTGAAACACAATCACTCTTAGTGTATCACATCAACCACAATAGCATACAACTATTGTTCAGAGACATACAGTCTCTACAACAATCATATCATCTAATATCAATCTACATAAACAATATCATGATACAAACTCATACATATGGTCCATTCTTCCACTCACATCTATGAGATATGGAAGAGCATATGCCCTCAGAAAGTAAAACATCAACGATGGGATATCTGGACTATTATTCCCAAGCATAGAAGAATAATTGTCCCTGATTTCTGAGCCTGGAGCATTCACCTAACTGGGCCATTCCTCCATCACTAATCACGGTGCAACCCGGATAGAATGAGTCTGCCCTAGGGAATGTCTATCCTTGATTGTTGAACCTGGACCATTCACATAATTGGTCCATTCCTCCGGTACTAATCACATTGCAACCTGGAGAGAATGAGTCTTCCCTAGGAAATGACTGTCATGCACCAACCTCCAAAACAAACCATTCCTCGAAACTACTCACAACTATGAACTTAAAAAGAATGACTGCCCAGTGAGGAATACCATTATAATTGACTGTTACTCAGACTGACTTCCAAGAAGAATGACTATCCTAGACCATTACCCCACAATATCCACAAGGGGAATTGTTATCTATGGTACATCAGTAATCTATCATACCATTTTCATTACGAAAATGATTGTCCGATCTGGACCATTTTCCGAACAGGAAAATCACTGTTCGATTTGGACCATTTTCCGAAATGGAAAATCACTATCCGATCTGGACCATTTTTCGAACTGGAAAATGAATTTCCATAAATCATTAATATATCAGTGCTCCCTCCAAACTTGGGAGTAATCACTTCCTTTTTGAAAAAAGGAATTTGTCTCCACGAGCCCCAAATTGTCTCTTAAGTACGCAAACGTTTCATCTTGGACATAGGCTTTACCAAAATATATGTTATATTCTCATCTATGGAGATATACTAGAGAACCACTTTTCTCTTTTGGACTTTATCATGAATAATATAATGCTTGACCTCAATGTACTTCGGTCTGTCATGGATTTGCACTTCTTCTGTCATCATGAGAGTTTGTCATGGATTTGCAATCCATCATCCCAAACTTCTGAGTAACCATCCTAATACACTACTTCTGAGTAACCATTCTGATACACTACTTCCGAGTAACCATTTTGATACATGGAGCTTGCTTTATTTTTGGTAGTCCTACAAAATATATGCGTAACATCCATCATGTATGTATTTGTTTTCCTTAATCAAATTATCTTTTTTTATGTATTTCTTTCTTTTTTATTTTTATAAAATATATGAGTAGCATCCATGAATGTAAGTACATGGAGAGCATTATTTTTCAATTATTTGCTATATCTTCAAAATCGATTTTAAAAAAATGAAAAATAAAATTTAACATTGGTCAAAAATTAGGTGCACTTAATTCTCTAACAGAGGGTATTAACACATGTTCTTGAATAAAAAAAAGCAATTAATTGATTCAAAGAATGACATGATGCACTCAAACTTTTCTATGCCAATTAATTTCTCTCACCAACTGCTCCATCGAAAAATTCCTCCTTGAATCCATGGGATGATCATATCGAGGTTGGACTAATCAAGGAAGCTTAAACTCTAATTCAATTTAGCTGGGAATTATTGTGTATTTAACTGAACTTCAAACATACACCTTAGTTTTCTTTAACTAGTAAGGAAAGTGATTTAAGGGTCTCTTCTATAACTTTACCTTCCAAATTGGTTGTAGGAAGAAGAGATGGCATATGAATAAAAATTTCACTATGGTCAATACCCTCAATGAATACATCATCAGTTGGCCCATGGCATACAAATCTAGTTGGTCTCACAGTTGTGAAATCTCACCTGACAATTCAAATAAAAAGGCTTGAGCTACCTAGAGAAGGTGTTTGTTGGTAGGGTGGATAGATATGATGCAAATATCCCATTAACAATTCCACTATGGTGAGTACCCTCAACGAATACATCAGCAACTGGCCAATGGCATACAAATCTACCTAGTCTCACAATTGTGCATGCCCAACTAACAATTCAAATGAAAAGGCTTGAGCTACCCCAGTGAGGGTGTTTACTCATAGGTTGGATAGATATGATGTGAATCATCCATTAGGGGTTTGAGATGAGAATTAGTATATTAATAAGAACTTGGGATTCCATTCAAGAATAGGAAATCCACTTGTCGGGGGACCATAACTCATATTATTTATCAATATTTCGACCTATAAATAATAAATATAAATTAGATTAATTAGGAAATGGTTGTTCTGGGCATGCTAATCAATGAGAAAATCATGATGGGAAAGATTCAAGGTTTGAACATTGTAGTTTCCCTTAGTTCCTTAGTTTTTCAATGGTTTCCCATAGTTTTATGATTCTAATCTCTGGTCTACCTAAATTGTTGTTGAGTCTGTTTCTTCCATAGGCCATCAATGCATGACAAATGTGCAACATCTTGTCCATGGGTTATCCATGAATTCACACATGTGTGATATTTGGAAAATGGATGATGCACACTTACTTGATGTGTTAAATGCATGCATGGGCCCAGTATTAAGCGAAATTTTATGCAAACCTACATCTACGTGTTGAATGAAAAACTACAATGTTGGGTTGAATTCCAATTGAGCAATAATGGCATGTTAAACACATGTTTATTTAGCACCAATATTTGTTACATATGGAAAATGTATAGGGAGATCAAGCAAATGATTGGGGTTATTCCCCTCAAAACTAGCTTTCTTTATGCTTTATCCACTACTAGTCCCTTTGCTAACTTTACGTTAAGGCTCAATGCAATAAGGATTAGAAATTGTATTCCCTTCTAAACATTAGCATCTTGTTGATTCTATAAATTCAAGACCGATACAAATGCGAAGGAAACACCCATTTTGATTCAATTTATTTACATAACTCATTTTAGGTTTCCATCTCTTCTATCTATCCCTACCACTAGTTCACTATGATTTATTAGGTTTAGGCCTTTCTTTGCTAATATATAAGTTACTTTCCCCTTGGTGGACACCTTCTAGTTAAATTCAAGTCCCCTTATAATCGACATTAGGTACTTTGTATGAGACCTTTGTTAACCAGTCATACAAACACCCATCTTTTGAATATTTATGATGCTAATGCTATATATGAGAAATTGTGCTTTCCACTTCTGATTCTAATGGAAGGAGTGTTTTTCTATTCATGGAAGTACATATAAAGGGAAAAATGAAGTAGTTCATGGAAGTAGGTCGAAATTAGCCTCAAAATAGGAGATTCTAGACGAACCATTGCTTAAGGAAGCATGATGTTATTATTCTGGATGGAAATATTTTGTCCCTTGAAACATTAGTAGGGGTTCAAGACAATAAGACACCTATTTAGGTTGATCCCACAATTCCAACACCTAATGGTGTTGGAATTGTGGGATCAACCTAATCCAAATTTGTTGAGTTATGTAAAGTAGATTATGTCATTTTTTTTAATCTAACATGAGTTCTATGATCCAATTATAGATGCAGTTATAATAGGTTGAGTTTAATGGATAATTTACAAAAGGGGATAGTTCCCCATGTGGACACAATATAGTTCCCATCACTCTCTTTTTTATTCTTTGAATGGTTCATGGAATGTTACCTTTTCCCTAGGATTGAATCCTGGAGCTACTTATGATCGAGCATGAACTTTCACCCCTATATTACTCCCATTAGTATGGCATGTGCCAAAACAAGGAACAATTTAGGATGTGTATTGAATTTGAATAGGCTAGCATTATTAGGGACCTAACCCCTCACGTATGTAGAATAATATATTTTGATGTAATAAAGGTCAATATTAATAAGGCCTAGCAATAAGGAAGAATAAGTCGAATGTAAGAAGACCTAATAGAAGCTTCTGCTTCTAGAAGGATCTTCCTCTAGATGGTTCTTTTGATAGACATATTTAGTATTAATAGGATTCGAGGGTATAAGAACTGTTGTCTTGGATATTATTGTAATAGATCTCTACTCAACTAGAGGTTTCTCCCTTGAAGAGGCAAGTGAACATTGCTCTCAGTAATCGAAGTGCTCATTTTGGTGTTATTCTGATATCATTTTGGTGTTATTGTGGTGTTTTTTTTGGTTATATTGTTGTTTATGTTCCATTTCTATCATTTTATTTATGTTCTGCATACTTTTTATATCTAGAATATTACAAGTGGTATCAGATCACTTTCCTCAGCAGAAAATTGTGGGTTAAATTATTATTTTAGGGTAGAGACGTATTCTAGCATCTTTAAGCCATAGAGATATGTCGTTACGTGCATAAAACTGTGGTTGAGGGATTCATACATGCAGGAAATACAAGCGGTACTTAAGTGTAGATCTTTTGGCTACACTTATAACCCTTGTTGGTACCCTTTCGAGTGGTAGCGCATCATACAACACTTGTGTACAGATCGACTTAGATTTCCTGAATTCCTCTTTAGATAAACCGATCGACCACCCGACTGCTATAGTGCCACCGAGAACAACACTCGGGAATATAATCTCTAGTATCTAGGTAGTTGGGTAGTACGAATAAGGGCATGTTCTAGCCTCCTTAGTTGGTTCCCTGAGATATTAGGCCGAGTACTATTGTTGGACCCCACACGTATACCAGAGAGCTATAGCATAGGGAAAACCCTTGTCTGTAGAGCCCTTGAATACCTAATCCTTGGGGACAGAAACAAAAAATAAATGAGACAAGAGATATTTCCATGAAACTACGTTCAAGTTGCCAAATCACTACACATTTCTTCCTGGTTAAGCATTTTGGCATTTCATCACTGCAGTATTCTTCAAACCGGAGTATAAATTTGCATGTGTTAAAAAAAAAAGTCTGGAAATTTTTGCACTATTATTTGAGACCTATTCCATTGGATTTATCTCTTCGCCCTTATCACATTCATACCTATCACTTTTCAGAAAAAAAATTGACCCCACCCGCCCCTTTTTGGTTCCCTCGTCATCATGGTCCATACCCATAGCCAAGACTTGGAAGCTTGCTTTAATACCTTGCAATCTAATTTCACAGAGACCCAACAAGAAGTGAGACAGCTCAGTGCCAATATTGCCACCATCAATACAAACATGCAGTCCTCCATCGTCGCCTCAATCACAGAACTCAAACAAGACATGACTACCTAGCTTGAATCTGTCATTTTGATGATCTGATCCAAGCTACATATCCCTCCAGATCCCCCTTTATCTGACCCACCTTTGCATACTAAAGATGAAACTTCCTCTCATTCCCATAATTTTCAGCCTCATCACTTTTAGCGTGACCTACGCCTTCCGTGGGTGGATGTGACCAAATTTGATGGCTCAGATCCCACTGGCTAGGTAACTCAAATGGAACATTATTTCTCTTTGTACGACATTACAGATGAATTGGCCAAACTCTAGTATGTTGTTCTCCATATATATCAATAACGTTGGCAATGGAGAAAAACTTCCCATCAAGGGTATGTTGCTTGGACACACTTTGTGGCAGAGCTTTATGAACACTTTGACACTGAAACCAACCATTTAGGTTGTTTGACAAAGTTGAAACAATCTAGCATATTGGAATAATTTATAGCTGCTTTTGAGAGACTGGCTTTTCGTACAAAGGGCATGTCTGATGCTTTTTTCCAAGAATGTTTTATCAGTGGCCTCAAGGATGAGATTCATGTCCATGTCCTCATGGATTGGCCTCAGACTTGGGTGGAGGCTACTAAATGAGCTAAGGAAACACAACAAGTTGTCTCTTCTCAAAACTAGAAACCCTCCTTTATTCCTCGCACCAAACTAGTAAATCCCACTCCTCCTTCTACTCCACTAAAGATCAAAAAGTTGACTAGGGACGAAATGGCTGAACACCAACTCAAAGGCCTTTGTTATAATTGTGATGACAAATATTTTCTGGGACACAAGAGTAAGGAACACAAGATTTCTATGTCCATATTGGAGGATGTTTCGGAAGAGGATGTTGAAGCCCCCCTTGTGTCTGATTCACCTGAACCCATCTACATTTCCCCTCCCTCAGACCCTCCCAAAGTAGAACCGATTTCCCTAAATTCTCTCACTGACTTCTTTGCTCCCCAAACCCTCAAACTAATTGGCTACATCTAGCATAGGAAGGTCATCATTCTTGTTGATAGTGGAACCACCCATAATTTTATTCATCGCCGCATTGCCCAAGAAACTAGTTGCTATATCCGTGCAGTCAATAATTTCCAAATCATGATTGCCAATGGCGGGTCCATGAAATCTGGAGGACGTTGCGAAAATGTGTGTCTCCAAAATGGTGAATACCACCTGAAATCTCATATGTTTGCTATCAACATGGGAGGTTGTGACATTATGTTGGGTGCAGATTGGCTAAGGACTTTGGGTCCCATTCTCATATATTTTAAGGAATTAACCATGCAATTCGACCAGGAAGGCCAGCATTATAAGTTCCAAGGCATCACCACCGGTTCCCTTGAGATCATTAGTTCCCATTGCATGGAAAAGATTCTTAAAAAAGGTCATTCGGGTGTTATTTCCCAAGTCCATGACATACAAGCAACTGCAGCACCCTCTATTCCAAAGGACCTCCAATCCATCCTCTCTAAACATCAAGTAGTTTTTTCCACTCCCCAGGAACTCCCTCCTTCTCGTGGTGTTCATGATCATTCCATTCCACTTGTCCCAGGAAGCCTTCCTCCCAATATCCGTCCCTATCGTCACCCCTTTTCTCAAAAAAATGAAATTGAGAAAATGGTTCAAGAACTGCTTAACACAGGTGTTGTCCACCCTAGTACGAGCCCCTACTCTTCTCCTGTGGTCATGGTCATGAAGAAAGAAGGTTCTTGGTGCATGTGTCCTCATTTTTGCGCCCTCAACAAATTCACCATTAAAGACAAATTTCACATTCATGTCATTGATGACCTCTTGGATGAATTGAGTGGTGCCCAATTCTTTACTAAACTTGATCTTCGTTCCGGCTACCACTAAATCCGTATGAAAGTGGCAGACATTCCTAAGACTTCCTTTAGAACTCATGAGGGCCACTATGAGTTTTTGGTCATCCCCTTTGGAATAATTTATAGCTGCTTTTGAGAGACTGGATTTTCGTACAAAGGGCATGTCTGATGCTTTTTTCCAAGAATGTTTTATCAGTGGCCTCAAGGATGAGATTCATGTCCATGTCCTCATGGATTGGCCTCAGAGTTGGGTGGAGGATACTAAACGAGCTAAGGAAACACAACAATTTGTCTCTTCTCAAAACCAGAAACCCTCCTTTATTCCTCGCACCAAACCAGTAAATCCCACTCCTCCTTCTACTCCACTAAAGATCAAAAAGTTGACTAGGGCCGAAATGGCTGAACACCAACTCAAAGGCCTTTGTTATAATTGTGATGACAAATATTTTGTGGGACACAAGAGTAAGGAACACAAGATTTCTATGTCCATATTGGAGGATGTTTCGGAAGAGGATGTTGAAGCCCCCCTTGTGTCTGATTCACCTGAACCCATCGACATTTCCCCTCCCTCAGACCCTCCCGAAGTAGAACCGGTAATTTCCCTAAATGCTCTCACTGGCTTCTTTGCTCCCCAAACCCTCAAACTAATTGGCTACATCTAGCATAGGAAGTTCATCATTCTTGTTGATAGTGGAACCACCCATAATTTTATTCATCACCGCATTGCCCAAGAAACTAGCTGCTATATCCGTGCAGTCAATAATTTCCAAATCATGATTGCCAATGGCGGGTCCATGAAATGTGGAGGACGTTGCGAAAATGTGTGTCTCCAAAATGGTGACTACCACCTGAAATCTCATATGTTTTCTATCTACATGGGCGGTTGTGACATTATGTTGGGTGCAGACTGGCTAAAGAATTTGGGTCCCATTCTCATAGATTTTAAGGAATTAACCATGCAATTCGACCAGGAAGGCCAACATTATAAGTTCCAAGGCATCACCACCAGTTCCCTTGAGATCATTAGTTCCCATTGCATGGAAAAGATTCTTTAAAAAGGTCATTCGGGCGTTATTTCCCAACTCCATGACATACAAGCAACTGCAGCACCCTCTATTCCAAAGGACCTCCAATCCATCCTCTCTAAACATCAAGTAGTTTTTTCCACTCCCCAGGAACTCCCTCCTTCCCATAGTGTTCATGATCATTCCATTCCACTTGTCCCAGGAAGCCTTCCTCCCAATATCCGTCCCTGTCGTCACCCCTTTTCTCAAAAAAATGAAATTGAGAAAATGGTTCAAGAATTGCTTAACACAGGTGTTGTCCACCCTAGTACGAGCCCCTACTCTTCTCCTGTGGTCATGGTCATGAAGAAAGAAGGTTCTTGGTGCATGTGTCCTCATTTCCGCTCCCTCAACAAATTCACCATTAAAGACAAATTTCACATTCATGTCATTGATGACCTCTTGGATGATTTGAGTGGCGCCCAGTTCTTTACTAAACTTGATCTTCGTTCCGGCTACCACCAAATCCGTATGAAAGTGGCAGACATTCCTAATACTTCCTTTAGAACTCATGAGGGCCACTATGAGTTTTTGGTCATGCCCTTTGGTTTGTGTAATTCTCCTTCCACTTTCCAAAGCCTCATGAATCATGTTTTCCATTCTTATCTTTGTCATTTTGTCTTAGTTTTCTTTGATGATATCCTCATCTATAGAAAAGTTGGACTGACCATATTTCTCATGTGGATCGAGGTCTCCATCTACTTTCTCAACACCAAATTTTCCAGAAACAATCTAAATGTGCTTTTGGTGCCTCAGAAGTTGAATACTTGGGTCATCTTGTTGGCAAGCACGACGTCAGGGTGGATCCTAAAAAGATTGAAGCTATGCAAGACTGGCCTCACCCAAAGACTCTCAAAATCTTGCGTGTATTTCTGGGCTTAACAGGTTATTATCGCAAGTTTTTTAAGAACCATGGAAAGATTTTGGCCCCTCTCATTGCACTCCTTAAAAACAATTCTTTCACCTGGACTCCAATAGCTGCTTAGGATTTTCAACCCTTGAAGATAGACACGTGCACCACTCCAGTCCTGACACTTCCTGATTTCACAAAGACCTTTTTCCTAGAATGTGATGCTTAAGGAAAAGAAATTGGCACTGTCCTTATGCAAGAGGGTCGACCTTTGGCCTTTACCAACAAACAATTGTCTGCAATAAATTTGGGCAAATCAATCTATGAAAAGAAAATGTTGGCTATTTTGCATGCCATTGATATTTGCCGCCCTTATTTATTGGGGAAATGCTTCCAAATTAAGACTGATCATCAAAGCCTCAAGTATCTTATATAACAATGCATTTCCTCCCCAGAGAAACAAAAATGGGTGACTAAGCTCTTTGGATATGACTATGAGATCATTTACAAGAAAGGCAAAGACAATGTGGTTGTAGATGCACTTTCCTGAAAATATGAAGATGAAGGGTCCCTTTTTTCTCCCTCCTTCATTGTATCAGATTGGCTCCAAGATGTTCACCAGGAATGGCTACACGATCCCAAACGTTCGCATCTAATATGTAACACCCTGTTTCACCCAGTCCGTAAATATAATTATACTGGCCAAGGAACTAATATGGCAAACCTAAAAGTGTGAATGTTTGATTTTATGGACCTTTGTACAAAATGTCGATGAATGTAAATTCTATTATTTTAATAGAAAATGGTTATGTGTTGCATGACCCCTGAAAGAGGGAACGTGCTAAGAGAAAACAACGAATTCTATGAAAGGTGGTGGAGGGGACCCGTAATGGTTGCGTTAACCTCCACCAAACCAATACCATGATGGAATTAATTGCTCAGATCAGAACAACCCTCTTACCTAGAAATGAATTGTAGTCGGGATGGTAGGTGGGAAGGCCTCCTCAAGAGTTAATGAGGGGATGGGGAAAACCACCCATCCATAAGGCTTCCAGACCTGACCATGGACTGGGAATTCAGGTCACACGCAAGATTGTTGAGGAAGTCAAGAAAGGAAGTGTGGTGGGAAGAGGAAGACCTGTGGGGAAATGAAAAAATGAGAGCGGAAAATCTCGGGTCCAAGGAAGGAATGAAAGAGGAACAATGATTTCTGATCACACAAAATAAGAGATTGAGCTAGGAGAAGGAGAGTAACCTTCATCTTTACCTATTTCTATATTTGGAGAAGGA
Source organism: Picea mariana (assembly GCA_032191745.1). Lineage (NCBI taxonomy): Eukaryota > Viridiplantae > Streptophyta > Pinopsida > Pinales > Pinaceae > Picea > Picea mariana. The sequence continues at coordinate 50,853 of JASDQU010684163.1, read as the reverse complement.
GAGTAACCTTCGTCCCTAACTTCCGTTGAGCTGGAAGTAAGAGATTGAATCTCAAAGCATCATGGCTTAAGCTCAGGGGTGGTCGGTGATAAATCCATTATGAGTGACTGAGCCTATGTTTGGGTGGAAACGAGCACCCCTTTCAACAGTAGCATCACGCTTTGTGGTTCTAATAAGTGTTTTCTTGCCTTATGCTTTGAATTGTAAATAATGGATGCATGCGAGTATTTACATGTCTATAAGGATTCTTTCTCTGTTATAAGTATGTTCATTTCCTTGGGAACCTCTATTTCATCTTTCTTTTCCATACACCCTATTCTAATCACTTGAAGGTATTTTCCCCAGGAATTTACATCGTCGTTCTGGAGTCGGAGCCAACCTCTAGGCATATCTACTGATTTGGTAACCTCATGAGTTACTTTTCCCTGATTCATAGCTTAAAGCTCTGTGATTTGGAAAGGTGTTCCCTTTAGACCAGTAGTCTAGGAGACTCTGAACTTGTGCTTATTTCCTTAACTAAAACCCGACTAAGAGCGAGGATCATAACCCTAGAGTTTTATAAATATCCACGTAACCTAGGCCTAGGAACCTTGGAGCTCGAGGCTCTGAGATGTCAAATTGTATGATGGTCAAGTTGAACCCCAAAAATTGTTATGCACCGTCGATCTATGAATGGAGATTGAGGGTGGGGGATCATTACAGAGCGCGAAGGTGAAAGTAGCAGATGCGCTAGTTCATGACCCATAATTCACCCTCGTCGTTGATCTCAACGGTCTGGAAGATCAACGATCCCAGTTAGACTAGGATCGAGCGAGCACTTTTCCAATTGCGGAGGTCAAACTCTCTAGTAAAGAGACCACATGGTGTTCCCCCACAATTTCTATTAACCGCCAATCATCGTTGACCTTCGATATGAGGTTGACACGGTCCTTGAAATGCAAGGAGTGCATGGGATGATGAAACCTTCAAGGAGATCAAGCTCAAAAGAGATAGCGCTTTCAGGAGCACAGATGAAATCCAGGAGATGAGCCCGTAGGAGGAGAAAGGGTCGAACCCTTTGAGTACTTAAAAAACCTTCTAAGTTGGAGTAAGTCAAAATCTCAGGAGGAGGGCAATGGTAATTGGATCACATCGTAGAGGATCGACAACCATCTTCTCAGAGAAAGGTGCACGAGCCTTAGCGCTCTTCACACACAGGAGAGAGAACCTACCAAATTTACAAAGTTTCATAGTAGATTGGGACCATCCATCGTCAAGGAAGACAAGTGGAAAAATATCCACAACTCTAGAAGTTTGTGGACGAAGAGGAGGTGAAATATCCAAAGTAGGATCCTAATTGTTGATCACCAGGAGATACGTGTCAGCAGATCAGAAGCTTCAGGAAGTATATTTGAGGGTTTTCAGTTGATATTTGAAACACCC
>JASDQU010684163.1:38029-49381 GCA_032191745.1 Picea mariana | reverse complement strand
TTGGCCCATGGCATACAAATCTAGTTGGTCTCACAGTTGTGAAATCTCACCTAACAATTCAAATAAAAAGGCTTGAGCTACCCAGTGAGGGTGTTTGTTGGTAGGGTGGATATATATGATGCAAATATCCCATTAACAATTCCACTATGGTGAGTACCCTCGACGAATACATCAGCAACTGGCCCATGGCATACAAATCTATCTAGTCTCACAATTGTGCATGCTCAACTAACAATTCAAATGAAAAGGCTTGAGCTACCCCAGTGAGGGTGTTTACTCATAGGTTGGATAGATATGATGTGAATCATCCATTAGGGGTTTGAGATGAGAATTAGTATATTAATAAGAACTTGGGATTCCATTCAAGCATAGGAAATCCACTTGTCGGGGGACCATAACTCATATTATTTATCAATATTTCGACCTATAAATAATAAATATAAATTAGATTAATTAGGAAATGGTTGTTCTGGGCATGGTAATCAATGAGAAAATCATGCTGGGAAAGATTCAAGGTTTGAACATTGTAGTTTCCCTTGGTTCCTTAGTTGTTCAATGGTTTCCCATAGTTTTATGATTCTAATCTTTGGTCTACCTAAACTGTTGTTGAGTGTGTTTCTTCCATAGGCCATCAATGCATGACAAATGTGCAACATATTTTCCATCGTTTATCCATGAATTCACACATGTGTGATATTTGGAAAATGGATGATGCACACTTACTTGATGTGTTAAATGCATGCATGGGCCCAGTATTAATCGAAATTTTATGCAAACCTACATCTACGTGTTGAATGAAAACCTACAATTTTGGGTTGAATTCCAATTGAGCAATAATGGCATGTTAAACACATGTTTATTTAGCACCAACATTTGTTACATATGGAAAATGTATAGGGAGAACAAGCAAATGATTGGGGTTATTCCCCTCAAAACTATCTTTCTTTATGCTTTATCCATTACTAGGCCCTTTGCTAACTTTACGTTAAGGCTCAATGAAATAAGGATTAGCAATTGTATTCCCTTCTAAACATTAGCATCTTGTTGATTCTATAAATTCAAGACCGATACAAATGCGAAGGAAACACCCATTTTGATTCAATTTATTTACATAACTCATTTTAGGTTTCCATCTCTTCTACCTATCCCTACCACTAGTTCACTATGATTTATTAGGTTTAAGCCTTTCTTTTCTAATATATAAGTTATTTTCCCCTTGGTGGACACCTTCTAGTTAAATTCAAGTCCCCTTATAATCGACATTAGGTACTTTGTATGAGACTTTTGCTAACCAGTCATACAAACACCCATCTTTTGAATATTTATGATGCTAATGCTATATATGAGAAATTGTGCTTTCCACTTCTGATTCTAATGGAAGGAGTGTTTTTCTATTCATGGAAGTACATATAAAGGGAAAAATGAAGTAGTTCATGAAAGTAGGTCGAAATTAGCCTCAAAATAGGAGATTCTAGACGAACCATTGCTTAAGGAAGCATGATGTTATTATTCTAGATGGAAATATTTTGTCCCTTGAAACATTAGTATGGGTTCAAGACAATAAGACACCTATTTAGGTTGATCCCACAATTCCAACACCTAATGGTGTTGGAATTGTGGGATCAACCTAATCCAAATTTGTTGAGTTATGTAAAGTAGATTATGTCATTTTTTTTAATCTAACATGAGTTCTATGATCCAATTATAGATGCAATTATAATAGGTTGAGTTTAATGGATAATTGACAAAAGGGGATAGTACCCCATGTGGACACAATATAGTTCCCATCACTCTATTTTTTATTCTTTGAATGGTTCATGGAATGTTACCTTTTCCCTAGGATTGAATCCTGGAGCTACTTATGATCGAGCATGAACTTTCACCCCTATATTACTCCCATAAGTATGGCATGTACCAAAACAAGGAACAATTTAGGATGTGTATTGAATTTGAATAGGCTAGCATTGTTAGGGACCTAACCCCCCACGTAGGTAGAATAATATATTTTGATCTAATAAAGGTCAATATTAATAAGGCCTAGCAATAAGGAAGAATAAGTCGAATGTAATAAGACCTAATAGAAGCTTCCGCTTCTAGAAGGATCTTCCTCTAGATGGTTCTTTTGATAGACATATTTAGTATTAATAAGATTCGAGGGTATAAGAATTGTTGTCTTGGATATTATTGTAATAGAGCTCTACTCAACTAGAGGTTGCCCCCTTGAAGAGGCAAGTGAACATTGCTCTCAGTAATCGAAGTGCTCATTTTGGTGTTATTTTGATATCATTTTGGTGTTATTGTGGTGTTTTTTCTGGTTATATTGTTGTTTATCTTCCATTTCTATCATTTTATTTATGTTCTGCATACTTTTTATATATGGAATATTACAAGTGGTATCAGAGCACTTTCCTCGGCAGAAAATTGTGGGTTAAATTATCTTTTTAGGGTAGAGACGTATTCTGGCGTCTTTAAGCCACAGAGATATGTCGTTACGTGCATAAAACGGTGGTTGAGGGATTCATACATGCAGGAAATACAAGCGGTACTTAAGTGCATATCTTTTGTCCACCCTTGTAACCCTTGTCGGTACCCCTTCGAGTGGTAGCGCATCCTACAACACTTGTGTACGGATTGACCTAGATTTCCTGAAGCCCTCTTTAGATAAACCGATCGACTGCCCGACTGCTATAGTACCACCGAGAAAAACACTCGGGAATATAATATCTAGTATCTGGGTAGTTGGGCAGTACGAATAAGGGCACGTTCTAGCCTCCTTAGTTGGTTCCCTGAGATATTAGGCCAATTACTATTGTTGGACCCCACACGTATACCATAGAGCTATAGCATAGGGAAAACCCTTGTCTGAAGAGCCCTTGAATACCTATCCCTTGGGGACAGAAACAAAAAATAAATGAGACAAGAGCTATTTCCATGAAACTGCGTTCGAGTTGCCAAATCACTACACATTTCTTCCTGGTTAAGCATTTGGGCATTTCATCACTGCAGTATTCTTTAGACCGGAGTATAAATTTGCATGTGTTAAAAAAAAAGTCTGGAAATTTTTGCACTATTATTTGAGACCTATTCCATTGGATTTATCTCTTCGCCCTTATCACATTCATACCTATCACTTTTCAGAAGAAAAAAAATTGACCCCACCCGCCCTTTTTTGGTTCCCTCGTCATCATGGCCCATACCCATAGCCAATACTTGGAAGCTTGCTTTAATACCTTGCAATCTAATTTCACAGAGACCCAACAAGAAGTGAGACAGCTTAGTGCCAATATTGCCACCATCAATACAAACATACAGTCCTCCATCGTTGCTTCAATCGCAGAACTCAAACAAGACATGACTACCTAGCTTGAATCTGTCATTTTGATGATCTGAACCAAGATGCATAGCCCTCCAGATCCCCCTTTATCTGACCCACCTTTTCATACTAAAGATGAAACTTCCTCTCATTCCCATAATTTTCAGCCCCATCACTTTCAGCGTGACCTACGCCTTCCGTGGGTGGACGTGACCAAATTTGATGGCTCAGATCCCATTAGCTGGGTAACTCAAATGGAACATTATTTCTTTGTATGACATTACAGATGAATTGGCCAAACTCTAGTATGTTGTTCTCCATATAGATCAAGAACATTGGCAATGGAGAAAAACTTCCCATCAAGGGTATGTTGCTTGGACACACTTTGTGGCAGAGATTTATGAACACTTTGACACTGAAACCAACCATTTAGGTTGTTTGACAAAGTTTAAACAATCTAGCATATTGGAATAATTTATAGCTGCTTTTGAGAGACTGGATTTTCATACAAAGGGCATGTCTGATGCTTTTTTCCAAGAATGTTTTATCAGTGGCCTCAAGGATGATATTCATGTCCATTTCCTCATGAATTGGCCTCAAAGTTGGGTGGAGGCTACTAAATGAGCTAAGGAAACACAACAAGTTGTCTCTTCTCAAAACTAGAAACCCTCCTTTATTCCTTGCACCAAACCAGTAAATCCCACTCCTCCTTCTACTCCACTAAAGATCAAAAAGTTGACTAGGGTCGAAATGGATGAACACCAACTCAAAGACCTTTGTTATAATTGTGATGACAAATATTTTCTGGGACACAAGAGTAAGGAACACAAGATTTCTATGTCCATATTGGAGGATGTTTCGGAAGAGGATGTTGAAGCCCCCCTTGTGTCTGATTCACCTGAACCCATCGACATTTTCCCTCCCTCAGAACCTACCGAAGTAGAACCGGTAATTTCCCTAAATTCTCTCACTGACTTCTTTGCCCCCCAAACCCTCAAAATAATTGGCTACATCAAGCATAGGAAGGTCATCATTCTTGTTGATAGTGGAAGCACCCATAATTTTATTCATCGCCGCATTGCCCAAGAAATTAGTTGTTATATCCGTGCAGTCAATAATTTCCAAATCATGATTGCTAATGGCGGGTCCATGAAATGTGGAGGACATTGTGAAAATGTGTGTCTCCAAAATGGTGAATACCACCTGAAATCTCATATGTCTGCTATCGACATGGGTGGTTGTGACATTATGTTGGGTGCAGACTGGCTAAGGACTTTGGGTCCCAATCTCATAGATTGTAAGGAATTAACCATGCAATTCGACCAGGAAGGCCAGCATTATAAGTTCCAAGGCATCACCACTAGTTCCCTTGAGATCATTAGTTCCCATTGCATGGAAAATATTCTTAAAAAAGGTCATGCGGGACAGGCTAAGTCCCGGACTACCCAATTAGGAATCATAGAGGGAAAGGATATATTCCTTTAAGGACAAATTTTTTTTTTTTTCGCCCCATCGTGGGTGTGTTGCAAATTGGTATCAAAGAATGGTTACAACACTTGGCCTGCTTGGGCTCATGGACGAGTCACGTAAAAAAAAAAAAAAACTCTATTTGGTGTACTTTTAAAAGAGTGACACTCTACCTTACCTTTTTGTTAAAAGTCTGGTTTAAAATGTTATTAAATAAAAGAATGAAACTTTCTACTGGGTGTGTGCATTTAAGAAATTGAACCGTGTATTGTTCATGAACTAATAGACCATTAACTAATGATAAGTGTTTTTTTCAACACTCGAGCAGTCAGTAAATCATGGGAAAACTGCAAGGATAAAGGATGGTGATGTGTCATGAAATGGGGGATGACTCCCACAATAGAGACGAAGAATCTGACGAAAGGAGAGCAGTGGAAACCCCTCCAGATTTGGCTGAAACTGTAAGGAGCCTCAGGGCCAAATTAAAAAGTTGCAAGGATGACAATGAGAGATTGATAAAGAAGAAAGAAAACAAATAGAAATTAACGCAGTCTTGATGCAGAACTTGTCCGACATACAAAGACAACTACAACATGAACCCACAACCAATCATGTGGACCAACGACATATGAAGAGAAGTCAAAGTCCACCTAAGATCCAAAAACATGACTCCATAAGTGACCACACTGGGAGAAGTGCCTCGAAGAAGGCCCAACCTAGAGGTAGGGGACACTCATCGGTAGAGTCCTCTGAAAAGGAAGTTGGAAATCTGAAAAATCTTCTAGTAGCAGAGAAAGATCACATTCTCAAAGGAAAGGAAAGAAGTGAAAGCATTCCAAAAATCATGATCCTAAAGAATTCAAGAAATACAAACCACCCTCTTTCGATGGAGATATTAGGAAGGGAGAAGAGGTTGAAGTTTGGCTGCTTGGTTTAAAGAAATACTTCAAAGTCCATCACTACTCTGAAAACTTGAAGGCTCAAATAGCCATCTTTAACCTGAATGGGAAGGATTCTATTTGGCGGGAATACCTTAGGAATGTGAAAGGAGTCCATGAGAAGGAACTGTCATGGAAACAGTTTGAGAAATACTTCAGGAAGTAGTATCTGTCAGATAAATACATGGATGGGAAGACCAAGGAATTCTATGAACTCAGGCTGGGGCATCTCACCAAAGATGAATTTGTCAATAAATTCCTTTAACTACTAAGGTATGTACCCTACATAAAATATGAAAAAGTAAAAATGCAGTGGTTCATAAGTGGGCTACCTCAAACCTATCGGGACAGGATTGAGTTCAACGAACCAAAGACCTTAGAAGAAACTATTCAGAAGGCAAGGTATTGTTATGAACATTTTGGGAGTAAGACACGACCTCATGAGGACTGGAAGAAGAGGAGTAGTTTAGGATTCTGGAAGAAGGTGTTTAAATCCTCAATATTTAAGAACTACAATGAATCTGGTGGCTTTGTTGGCCTCAGACTGAATATAGGAAGATTTTTTCTATGTGGTTGCAATAGGTAGTGAAACATCAATGGGACCCAAAGGTTGGAATTCCATCCCCACCTGAATTGGGATATGGTCGGTGGAGCTATGGAGATCCATGTTGTAGCTATATTGAACATAGGGAAGACTCTCATCCCATGTACGTGGATGATTAGAGTTATACATGTGCAAGATGTTAAAAATCATTCAATTGACGACCTATGTTTGTCCATCGATTTGAGGGTGGAAGGTAGTGGATTTAGTGAGCTTGGTATCCAACATTGACCATAGAATCGACCAAAATGTGTTGAGGAACCTACTATCCTGATCGGATATGATGGTATGTTGTATCCCAAAATGGACCCACACTTGTTCGAATAAGATCTTGGCAGTATCTGTCGATGTGATGCTTTTCTTGCAAGTTGTGAGAATGGTCATCTTTGAAAACCGATAAAAGTCCAGACATGTAATCCATCGAGATGGATTCACAAAGCCTCTCGGGAGTAGGAAGAGGGGTGTATAATCCTTGCTTCTTGATGGTTGGCTTGGCAATGGCACACATAGTGCAAAATCTGATATACTTTCTGACATCCTGTCGAATTTTTGGACAATAAAAATGGTTTTGTAGAATGGCCACAGTTTTATCCACACCAAAATGTCCTTCCATACGACTATAGTGAGCCTCCCAAATCATCTTTTTGCACTTGATTGCAGGGACACAGAGGTGCCCTGGATGGCATAACAATCCATCCTGAATGTGAAAATCGGTGAAATCCACACCTATACCCAAGAGTTGATAGGTGGTGGTCAAGTCGGGATCTTGTTGATAAAGTTGGGGTCACTCAGATGCCTCATGCCCATGGGAATCGAGCATGATGGTGAGTGCAGCCATGGGAGGTTTACTGAGGTAGTCTGTGACATGATTTGTGCTCCCTGTCTTATACTTTATGTTGAGAATGAATTTGTATAGGTATGTGGACCACTTCTAATGGTGGTTGTTTTGCAACTTCCCCTGTGTATGTATGAACTGCAGAGGCTTGTGATCAGTGTGGATGATTTTCTCCTTTCCCAAAATGTAATGTTTCCATTGACGACAGGATTGTACAATGGAATAAATTTCCTTGTCATAGGTGGGGTATTTCCAAACAGTATCTGAGAGTGTCTCACTATGGTATGCTACATGATGACCATGTTGAGTGAGAACTGCACCTACAACATAGTCGAATGTATCAATATCAATCTTGAATGGTTGTTGAAGATCAGGTAAGGAGAGTACTGGAGCTTAACACAAGTGATGCTTCAGATCATCAAATTCTCATTGTTGTTCCTTGCCCCACGTGAATGTTTCCTTGCCACCACCCTTTCTCACTTGACTAAGGGCCCATGCAATATGGGATAATCCCAACATGAACCGTCGATAGAAGTTGGCAAGTACCAAGAATCTATGAAGCTCAGTTAGTGTGTTCAGGGTTGGACAGTCACGGATGACTTGGATATTAGTTGGATCCACATGTACCCCATGTTTATAAACATTGTATCCCAAGTATTTGACCTTGTTCATGCCAAAGGATCATTTTTCCAAGTTGGCATATAGTTTGTATTGTTGCAGTGTGCTCAAAACCTGTTGAATATATTGCAGTGCTCCTCACAAATTCTGTTGAAGATGAGGATGTCATCTAGAGATACCACCACAAAAGAGTTGGTGAAGGGTCTCAATACATCATACATCAACCTCATGAAAGTTGATGATGCATTTGTTAGGCCAAATGGCATGACCAACCATTCGAAGAGACCTTCTTTAGATTTGTAAGTTGTCTTCCATACATCAATCGGTTTGATGGGAACCTGGTGGTAGCCAGACTTTAGTTCAATATTGTTGAAGAACTTGGCCCCTTTGAGTTGGTCAATAAGGTCATCAATTCATGGAATTGGGTACCAGTTCCTGACTATGATTTTGTTTAATGCTTTGTAATTAATGTAGAGTCACCAGGTCTTGTCTTTATTCTACATCAGTACAATATGGATTCTGCAAGAGTAGGAGTTGGGTCTGATGTGCCCCTTTTGAAGAAAATCTTGGATCTGATGCTTGATTTCATTAATTTCCATCAGCGAGCGATGATAAACTGGTCCATTAGGAATAGGTGCATCGGGGGTTATATCAATTGGATTCTTGACTTGGCAGTGTGTCGGTACCCGGTGGGTGAGGAGAATATGTCTTTGTACTCTTCCATTATTCCTTCCACTTGTTTCTTCTATAAATAGAGTCTTTGTGTAGAGTTCATGGATGTGGCAATGAACTTCTACTTACTGTGAGCATGGATCACAAAGAATACTAACTTTCTGATCTTCAAAATGACCGTACTACATTTCCTAGCAAAGATTAAAGAAATAGTGGTAGGCGGTGCTACCTCTAGAATCCTGTACAATTATCTACCCAAAGTAATAATAACACTGCAGGGTCTAGACTCATAGACTACATGTCGATTCCACAAATATGCCTTTCCTAAAAGAACATCACAAACTTAAAGGGGAGTAATATCACACAATACCCTCATCTTTGAAGGGCCTAATGTCGTAGGGAAAACAACATTGTTGGCTAACACAGAGATCTCTTCCTTGGTGAAGCGAGCCAATGGTGTAGGGTTGCAGGTGTGGTGTCATTTGCAGGTCCATTTTCTTGAAAACCTTTATTGAAATCAGGTTCTTCTGACGGCTACTATCGACGATGAAATGAAGCAGAGCCCCCTTTACCCACATCTGTGAGTGAAAGAGGTGTTCCCCTTCTTCTGGTTCTTCTAGTTCTTCGGGTTCACTTGGCTAGACGTTGGTGGTAGGGACAGTGGCTATCCTCTTCTGCCTAAATTTATGCTCAATCTTGAAAACATATCTATAAGTCATACCCAATGGTGAGATGTCTAGAAATTCCATTTATGTTTGAATGTATCTATGCAGACATCCACTGTATTTGAGCACCAAATGTCATTCATAGTATTTTAAACCCAATTTGGTGCCTAGGGTATGGAAAATATTGGTGAAATCTGGTACTCTTTGGTCCCTTTCCTGATGCAGGGTGGTCCATCTTGTGCACTGGTCCTCATAGCTTCCAACAGGGTAGTATTGTTCTTTAATGGCATCCCCGAAGGAATCACATGTGGGGGCAAATGAAAATACTGTATATTCCTCTATGGTCCTTTACTCAGAGTAATTATCCCACCAGTCCTTAACATGGGGGACGACCTTGAGGAGTGCAAAAGTAATCTTTTCCCTATTGGAAAAATTGTGGACCAGAAAATACTCTTTGAGCATATTCAACCATTTATCTATAGCATCTACATCTATTAGTCCTTCAAATAATGGAATATCAAAATTTACTTGTACCTTGAAGGGGGTTTCATGGTTGCTTAATGAAGATGCATCTCATGTGGGCATCCGCCGAAGGATATGTGCAAATTTGTCCATCATTTCGCTCCTTTGTCACACAGGGGATTCCTCAAGCAACAGTTTTAAAGGATCTCCTGCTCCATCATCTTTCTTCTAGTCCCCCATGAATTGTTTTCTGGCTTGATGTAGTTGATCTTGCAAAGGTTCGACTGGTTTGAGTTCCAACTTCTTGTACCCAGATCTTGTCTGGTACATGCACGAAGAAAAATAAATGAAGAGAAGACCGCTCTGATACCAATGATCCATATTTATGAGTGGAACAAAATAAATAACAGACTGAATACAACAATACTGAGATATTAAGAGAAATAACAAATATCCAGTGAGCAATAACTTCTATTGAATAAAATAAATAGGTTGAAACTATAAAAATGCAGAACTAAAAACAACTTGTTCGAATGGTGGTAGCTATCTCTGAGAAGAGATGTGGCCACTATGCGCATCCTTCTAAGAAGAATGATCACAATGAGGCTCCATAGGCATTTTTAACATTACTCATGAATGCCAAAACCCCAGACATCCAAAATCCTAACCCTAGAAGATGAAACGCCAAAATTTATGTGGGCCCCGATGGGTAAGTTGGTACCTCAACTTCTCGGGGTTGTAACTTTTGCATATGAACTCCATTTTAGGTGTGTGATAGCCTTTTGGAAAGGTCTTTTCAAGCACTACACATTATGCCATTAAATTGTTACTTTGATTATAGTTCAAATATGGCAATCCATAAAAACAATGTTTAGGGCCTCAAAATGACCCTGGAAGTACAGAAATATGTATTGACATGAAAACTTCCAAAATAAGCCAGTTGGAATAGGTGGGCATCCACCAATATCCACCTAGATATTGTGTAGGGCTTCAAGACATCCCCGGAAGTGTAGAACCCAAAATTACAAAGAAATTTCATCATTACAGAGAAACATGTTGAACTAAAAATTATCAAAAGGAGCCAATTGGAATAGGTGGGTGGCCACCAATATCCAAATGGATCAGTAACACTGTTGCAACTCGTTGTTACTCAGTTGAAAATCACAGATACACTTCCTAAAACTCATTGTTCTCTTTCACATCTCAACTCTCTCTTTTTTCTCTCTCTCCAAATCACATGAAGAAGAACACCAAGTTAATGAGGCGCCCTTTCCCTAATTGGACCTCGTGAAGGAAGGTGTAGAGACATCTAATCTAACGGTGGAGGATAGATTAGATGGATGGCTAATATGAAATTACTTTTCACTCACCCATTTCATTTCACTTTCATAAGGTCTCATTTAATTTCATATCTCATTAAATTAATGCATTAGGGATGACATTGGACACTTTCTCACCCCTAGGTGCCTATGTGATTAGAAACACTTGGCCTTGGTTCTTTATTAATTTAATTTAATAGTAAATCTTTTAACTAAATGCTTTTTAAAAAATTTTCAATGATGGGATTATTGGTAAGGATTGTGTTGTTCTTGAGTCTGTACTAAGGCTTAAAGTACAGTGTCAAGGCATCCGAAAGTGTGGTAATGGTTGATAAAGAATTTCACTTACCTTCGGTAAGGGAAGCTAATGAAGATTCCTGCGTTCACGTCGTCTGGCTTCCAACTGTTCCTGGGTTGTGATATCTTGTTCAATGGCTGCCCATGAACGCTCTAATTCTTCCC
>JASDQU010684162.1:4617-19613 GCA_032191745.1 Picea mariana | reverse complement strand
CATGAGACTTCCTATCTTCAACCTCAAATTCTTGAGGTTGCTCTATATACACTTCCTCTTTGATGACATCGTTTAGGAAAGTTGTCTTCACGTCCATCTGGTACAGCTTCCACTTCATCTTAGCTGCAAGAGCTATGATGGTCCTGATCGAAGTGTATCTGGCCATAGGAGAGAATGTCTCTTCATAGTCAATGCCTTCCTTCTGGGAAATGCCACGAGCGACAAATCTTTCTTTATACTTCTCAATACTTCCATTAGCAGCATGCTTTATTTTGAAGAGCCATCTGTAGGATACCCCATCTTTATTCTTTCAGTCTAGGAACTATTTCCCATACTTCGTTCTTCATTATGGATTGGTATTCCTCTGTCATGGAATCTGCCCATTCCTTCTTTTGAATGGCTTCTTCAAGGCATGTAGTTTCTTCATCTAGTAGATTACACATCAAATCCGTGTAACTGGAGAATGGATTTGGTCTTTTCACCTGTCTCGAGGTTCCTTCTGGAACACCATACTTCTCTCCATCTTGAATAATCTCTCTTACCCAAACAGGCTTTCTTTTATGGGTGAAGGTCATATGAGGAGGTTCTTGAACTTCTGATATATCGTGGTCTTCAAGAGTCTCCTCATCAGGTTCTGCAACTCTTGGGAACTTCCCTCACGGATTTTTCAATCCTGGGATTTACAGGTTCCTCTTCATATACTTCTTCAAGCTGGCATCTTCTTGATTTCTTAACTGTTGCTTCTTCATAAAAGCTCACATCCCTACTGATTTCAATGTGGTGGTGACCAGGTATGTAGATTCTGAAGGCCTTAGAGACCTCACAGTATCCCATAAATATTCCCTTCTTTCCAGAGGGTTCCAGCTTGTTTCTTTTCTCTTTTGGTATATGAATAAACACTGGACAACCAAGTATTTTTTGAGATGGATTACCTCTGGCTTCTTTCCGGTGAACATCTCTTCTAGTGTCTTGAGCCCAAGTGCGCTATGGGATAATCGATTCTGCACATAAACAGCTGCCATTACTGCTTCTGCCCATAAACACATAGGAAGATCTTGATCTTCACAACTTTCAGCATGATTCTGTTCTTCCGTTCAGCTACACCGTTCTGTTGGGAATCTTGATCCCAAAATCTTTGCAGATATTCACGAACTCTTTTGAGGTATATTCTCCTCCATTATCTGAACTGAGTATCTTAATATTCCTTATAGAAAGGTTTTCTATCAAGGCTTTGAATTCCTTGATCTTGATGAACACTTCAAATATATCCAGGTCTTTTATGAGAATAATCATTAATGAATGATACATAGTATACATACCCATTAATGGAGGATGATGGCATTAGGCCACACACGTCTAAATGAATAAGTTACAGTACTCCTTTTGCTTTGCTGTCCTTCTTTGGAAAAGGGTTCTTGATATTCTTCCCTTGTGCACATCCATTGCATATGCCTTCATGATCAACCTTGAGTTCTTGTAAACCTGTGATAGCTTTGCATATGTATGGTAGTGCCTTGTAGTTGAAGTAGGCTAATCTTCTATGCCAAGATTCTTCAATGGCGTGGGTCATGGCAACTTCTGAGTGACCCTTTAGCTTATGCAAGCTACCTTCTTCTCTTCCAATGATGATTGCTTCATCTATGGTCTCTTCTTTATCACGTTTCCTTCTTCAACCTTCACCATAGCTTCCTCAGGGTTATTACATGTGACCTGGAGCAAGGTCAACAAAACAGAAAGAAAGAGTAATATCCCTCTGATAATATAAAGCAATAGCACAAACAATCATCACAGTAGCTCCTTTAGAGCTATCACTTATAATTTATCTGAAACAAAGATTAAAGGTAAGGAATACAATACGAAATGAGGTCAACACTCTTATAGTGTTGTGACCAAGCATTCTTCCATGGCAACCTGAAACTAACACACAAGGTTTCTCCTAGAGGAGGTGTTAGTTGTATCAGGCAAAACATATACCTCTATATGATCACATGCTATCAAGTATAATACTATATGACGACTGTTATCTCAACTATAGTCATTAATTTGCCATGTGTACCTTTGAATCTTATCAACTTGATTTAGTCAAACCTGGAGCCTTGTCTTCAGGAATGAGTGCTTGCTTTTCTTCCAAGTATCCTTCACTCAACTGAAAAGTGCTTTCTTCAACCTGTCTTTTGTACTGAGACAATATGCTATCTTGACAAAAGGTTAGGTTAAAGGATAAGCTCTATGATCAACTTTTAATCCTTCTAATAATTTGATCATAGCTTCAACATGCAACACTGATCAAGATAATGTCATGACAAATAAATGCTTATTAGAGTAATCACACCTGGGTTGCATCATTCCTATGAATGTGTTGGATCTTAAGATCCTTCTAGATTTGTGACAAGAGATCCATTCTCCTACAAATATTGTTTAGGGTTTAACCATTAAACATATGTGAGTACATACCTCTGATGACATTTGCAGGTAGTGGCTCCATCAGGTAGCAGCGGTAATCATTACCAACTCTTGAGAAAACTTCAATGGTTATTGCAACTGGTCTTACGGCTGCAACTGCAACTGATGCTACAACTACAACTGATGTTGCAACTACAACTGCAGCTGGTTCTGAAACTGCAACTGCAACTTAGGGTTTTATGAGAAAACCCTAATTTTTCAAACTTCAAGTTTTGAAATTCTTATCCAGGGAATAGATGCGCTGGGCTGAGGCGAGTATGCTGGTGTAGTCAGAATTTCAAAAATCCAACTTTTACCCCCTCAAACTTGATCTGCGGATTTATGGACTGGTGCTTCTAGTTTTCTGGTACTTCTGGTACTCTGGTACTTCTGGTACTTCTGGTACTCTGGTTTTCTGGTTTTCTGGTACTTTGTGAAACTAGGGTTTCAATTTTCGGGAGATCCAGCCACTGAAAAGGTGAGCTCTAAGTGCCAAAATGATCCTTGGGGGAGGGTGCAGCTTTCTAGGTAGTTTTAGGCTTGAAAAGATTCACTTTTTCAAAACCCTAATTTTTGGGTACGGTAATAGTGACGTTTTTCTTCTTGCGAAATATGATTCCTTCAAGGTGGCTCTGATACCATGTTAATGTGTATGCCATTATTATAGTTCTTTTCATTTCAATAGATAAGAGCAACATAAGAACAAGATCACTGAGAAATACAGATTCATAAGAGACACAACATTTATCCTGGGAAACCCTCTAGGGGAAGAAAACCCAGAAAAATCTTCCTTATCATAAATTGCCAATACAATGTCAAGAGATAACTCAAACCAATACAGATAGTCCTCTCCAAAATATGCGCCACTCTTCTTCCTCTCTCCTTTGTTGGTAACAGATCAGAACTTGTCTCTCAAACTGAGCAAGTGAGTTGTGTCCAAATGAGGCACTAGCCTCCTTTATTTATACAAGTTCTAGCACGTGTGAAGTGTCTCTTCACTGGCAGGGCCGACTTCTTACTCTGGGTGGGTAAACCCACCTTTATTATATTTCTGGGTCTCAATAATAACTGCTAGGGCCGACTTCTTATTCTACCCATTATAATTGTCTGTTGACCAATCCGCAAAAGGGGATTTGGTCCTAATACAATTACCGACATGATTAATCCACAATGGGGATTAATCCTAAGAATAAAATAACAATAATAATAAGAATACTCTTTGCAGTTACATTATTTTAACAAAATTGTCAATGCAACCAACTGCGTTTGAACTTGCACCATTCCTCCACTTTCTCCCACCGAATATGACTCCAGTTTTATTGCAATATCTAGTGCCTTGGTTTGCATCGTAACCTTCTGATAGATCAATGGCCTGTGAATGTGTGGTAGAAGAATTGACATAAACCATTCTTGGTGTTGTTGATTTGGGATCTGAAAATTTAATCGACCGATCACATCCTTTAATCTCTAGTCGTAATCCCATACTGACATTGTTTATACTTGTTTGATCTCCTTCAATTATGTGATGTACTGCGACTTTGACTTTGGATTCTTGAACTCCTTCAGTTGTTCTTACTTAATCTCTACCAAAGTCCTGGCCTATCCTATAGGCGTCATTCTATGTAACTTCATATACCATACTAATGCACGACCTATAAACATTGTCGCTAACTAAAAAATCTTCACAACTTCATCATGTATGTTCTTTGCAGCCCAAATCATATCGCATACAAAAAATTGTTGTTTCGGGTCCTTTGACCTAATTGCTTGGAACTCAGGCATCCTAAGAGTATTATCCACGTCAAATATGTTGTTTGGTGTAGTCCCTCCTCTTAGTGATGTTGGTTGACTCTAATTCTGACTCTGCACACTACTTCCACTATTATGAATGTTACTACTTGATCCTCCTTGGATAAATACAATTGCTTTTGACAAATCCTCAAACATTATTTCTGATTGTGATGACGCACAAAGGGTTGTGGATTCGACACATGATCCTTTCTGAGTAGGACTTGTTGGATCTTCTATTATCATAATGGACTATAACTCCTCTCTTCTCATCCTAGGTATGGTACCTCCACGATTCAGACTAGTGTGAAGGGTTCTCCCTCCTATGGATCACTATGCAGTTCTCCTTTCTTAGCCCCAGTCTTTTGCCTCTTGTACTTCCTCCCTTTGCACAACTCTCCAAAATTATATCCTTCCTCTGATAAATCCTTTTCTATCATCCTCAGTTGCTCCCTTCCTCTTTCATTGCTTCCTTCCTTCTCTTAGAAGATCCTCCTTTCATCCCTTGGTTCCCCTATGTGTGTGGAACCCTTGGAATTTGGATTTCATTATCATCATGTGTTTTTCACACAATAATATCTTTATCCATGTACTTAATGATTTCAAGAACCTCTCGTGCAAACCTTTGAAAAATTCCCTTTATATGATAATGTATGATTGAATACAATCTACTGCAAACTCTGTAACATAACCACCTAGTATGCTATACAACCAAAAATCAACCCTCTTACCAATTCGGGAGTCCAATTTCTCGGCACTATACCTTCCAGTTTCCTCCACTAATCTTTCTAGCCACTCTGTCATAATAACTAGAAATTCGCCAAGGAAGATTTCATGCAGATATGTGAACACATACCTTTGCAACCATTTCTTGGCACTCATCCAAGGTTTTATTTTCTCTTGTCGTGCAAACTCTCGTTCCTTCCTTTCCAACGATTCTAAGCTCTCCTTCTTAGTCGACCTGCAAAACATCCCCTTAATCCCAAAGTCTCGGTCCTAGGAACAAAACCATTTGTTGGAACTATTATGTGCATGAGTTGTAAGACCCAAGGTTCAGTTTATATATGACCAACAAAACCCACCAGACACCAGCATCATCTTCTTGTCCAAATGATGTCTCACTCGAGGTATCTATTGGGACTATGAGAACCATTCTTCTGCAGTAGTAAGGGAATGGGAGGAAAACATCTGGTTCATTCTTTCTTATTTTTTTGTGCGGATAATGTAAATGTGTTTTAAATGTGTTGAAACTACATATAAAATATCCAGTTAGCAAATGACATACATAGTTTGCAGGGAAAATATGAGAAAAGAGAAGCAGGAGAGAAAGAATGGAAGAATTCTCATTAACCAAATGAATGAATGATAATTTACACATGATATAATCTGTATATAACTCAACTAATGTGCACGGGAGGAGAAACCAATGCGCCATAGTGGTGGTCTAGAGTGATCTGGACACACACCAATAGTTACGGGAGTAAACTACCACCTAGTCTAGTCTCTCAAGCAATTACTGGAGTGAACTGCCACCTAGTCTGAGTTAACTAGTCTCTCAGTATTTATTTAACTGACTGAAACAAAGTGAAGTGAGGAGGAGATCATGGAATCATGATTAATGCACTAGTCTGGTGATGATCCCAAGGACAATGCACATTAGTTGGTGATGATCCCATTGTTGCATGGTGATAATCCCAATGTGGCATCTAGACTCCACTCAACTAATCAAACTAAAGTGTGAATTGAAGAGAATATTCTCCCTAAACTATAGGAGACTTAATAATGAATAATAAACATAGGGAAAACCTTAGGAACAATAAATCCTAGGTATGTGAAGTATCTCCAACACCCCCCTGAAAATCACTATGGGGAAAATAAAGAACGGGTCCTGAAAATGAGGCCATGTTAGGTACCCAAATACAAAAGATACATTGAAATAAACAAGGAAAGAGGGAAAAACTCATGGGAAACCCTCCCCTCAAAGTACAATGTATGTAAAAAGAAGAATTGATAGTTTCTAGGAAACTATGTCCTTCACTCCAAGATGAATGCGTAGAGAATGGAACTGCTTCTCAGTGAAGGTCTTGGTGAAGATGTCTCCAGTATGTTATGCT
Source organism: Picea mariana (assembly GCA_032191745.1). Classification (NCBI taxonomy): domain Eukaryota; kingdom Viridiplantae; phylum Streptophyta; class Pinopsida; order Pinales; family Pinaceae; genus Picea; species Picea mariana. The sequence goes on along the minus strand of JASDQU010684162.1, from coordinate 13,269 downwards.
GAAGGGAAAAAATGCAGGCCGATGATCCCCTCGTGCACTAAGTCTCGAATGTAGTGCATGTGGATCTCGATGTGCTTCATCCACTACCTCTGAAATGGATCTCTGTAGAAATTTAGAGTTCTCTGGTTTTCACACCAGATGATGATCTTCCGATGAAATTGAATGCCCAACTCAGTGAGAAAATGTTGTATCCACATAGCCTAAATTGTTATGTTAACTACCCCTCTGTGCTCTACCTTAGCTGAAGATAGAGAAATAGTAGCATGCTTCTTGCTCGAGAAAAAGATAGGCTCAAAACCAATACTAAGTGAGTAACCAGATGTGGACTTGAGATCAATGCTATCACCAACCCAGTTAGAATCAATGAACCTGATAAGTTCCAATCTAGATTCTACTGCATAGTGAATACCAAAGGTGATGGTGCTTTGTACGTATCGAAGGATACACTTTGCAACCTTCCAATGTATCTCATGCGACTCCTGCATGAACCTGGAGACTTCTCCAACTGCATAGGATAGGTCTGGTTTGGAGTGTGTGAGATACAACAAGCTCCCCACTAGTTGTATGTATAGTGTGTTTTCAACCAATGTATTTTCCCCTCCATCCTCAAGTCTGACTCTTTATAGGAAAGGAGTCGGGGCAGACTTGCAGTCTGTCATGTGAAAATCTTCAAGGAGATATTGTGCATACTTGGCCTGAGACAGTTTGATGCATGATGGATCTTGACTGATCTTGAGTCCAAGGAAGAAATGTAGCAGACCCATGTCCATCATCAAGAACCTGTCATGCAAAATCCTCTTGAATACATCAATCACTGAAGTCGAGCAACCAGTGATCAACAAATCATCAACATACAAAACTAGGAGTAGAAGTGAATCAATCATCCTGAGCATGCAAACATTCGGTTCTGAATTACATCGTACAAATTTCTGTGACAACATGTAGGATTCCATCCTGGCATACCATGCCCTCAGGGCCTGCTTGATTCCATAAAGATACTTCTTTAGTCGACAGACCAAACATGACTCCTACATAAATCCATGGGATTGCTCCATATAGATATCCTTAGAGAGATCGTCATGAAGAAACACATTCTTCACATCCCTTTGATGGACTTCCCATCCCTTGGTTGCTGCAATGGAAAGTTCTAAACGTATGGAATCCATATTCACTACTGGAGTGAAGGTGTCATCATAGTTAATGCCATGCACTTGCTGAAAGCCTTTGTAAAATAACCTATCTTTGTATATTTTAACTTATCCATCTACTGTGCTCTTGGTCCTGAAGACCCATCTATACCTGACAAGTTTTCTTCCTAAAGGAAGGGGAACCAGATCCCAAGTCTAGATCTCGAGGAGGGAGTTGTACTCGTCCTGCATGGAGGATTCCCAAAAGGGATTTCCAGTAGCCTCACCATAGGACTGTGGATTTGAAGATTGAACCAAGAAAATATGCTTGGGTGGCATCGGTTCAGTGGCAATGAGTGTAAGAGGAGGCTCCTCAAAATAATATCAAGTCCTCCTAGTATCATTTGGATCCCCAACAAGATCTCCTGCATCCTGAAGAGTAGTCTTGGCCCACTTAGGACTCTAATCTGGCTTTGCATATGCGTTTGCATGCACTGAGTCTGCATCTGACTGTACTAACTCTATATCTAGATCATCTGAATCCTCTGAATCAAAACTCTCATATGAAGAAGATTCAGCATGTGCATGCTCATCATCTCTAACAGGTGGAAGAACAAAAGTGTCTGCATCCGACTGCTGAGGTACATGCATGACACTTTGTTGTAGGAAAATTCTCCTGCAAATAGGTGAATATACTCTTGGATTCTAGACCCCTATTACCAAAACATAAAGATGCTAACATTGGACACCAAAATTTATTTAAATGTAGTTAAACTAGTCAAAGGGAAAAGAGGAAGAAAGTATGATGTACCTTTTTTTTAAGCTTGTCCTCGCTTAATCTAGGCTAAAATTGATCTTCAATTTCCTTAATGATATCTGCAATCCAATAGATACAAATACAACATAAACTTCCTACTCTACCGAGATTAGTTTAATTTAAATTTATTAATAAAAGAAAAGTATATGCAACCATACACAAACTTGAAGGAAATAGGACAAGCATATATTAATGAGAACTTTACAAGGCACTTACAATCTGTAGATGCAGTTGCAACAACCTCTCCAAGTCCTCCTTGTCCAACCCCTTGCTCGAAATATCCACGATTAGAATTACAATACTTTTTTTTTATTATTCTCCTCCCTTCACCATGAGAATGCCTCATTTTATAGGCTTGAGAGGCTTAACCACCTTAGTTGTATTTAGAATAAGTTGAGGATATGACTCCATTAGTTGTGGCATCTCCCTTAGATGCAGCCTAAATTTTGGATTCGAGCCAAACCAACTCGGATCATCTCTAGTTGTCTTTAGAGATAAGGGGGATTTATTCCCATGATTCTCTCAACCATTCGATGCTCCCTGAAAATTGGCAATAGAGTGTTGCAATGCTCCCTGCTAGATGGATAGGGAGTGCTAGCGCTCCCTGCATATGAGTATGGGAGTGTTGATCTTCCAAAAGTTAGTTAAGATGACCATTTCACAAGGAAAAACGTTTCTCTTATCTTTTCAAATGATGTGGTTTCCCCTTCCAACATGTTCTATAGAATGTATCAAGTGTTTCCATGGTGTCATTCACAATGTGACATATGCAGAACAAAAATGTGACATTTACGACACTTGTGACAAAAGTGCGACAATGATAATGTGACATTATTGAAGTGAATAATTTTGGCATGTAACCCCCTTTCCTTTAATTGAAAACTACGCTCAATGATGAGTTGATCCTAGGAAAGATCAATGAGTCTATATCCCTTCACACCGTCAGGGTATCCAACAAACATACTCTCTGTGCTCTCTGGATCAAGTTCCTTCCTCTTCTCAGAGGGAATCATGGCCCATGCACGTGAACCAAAAATACGGAAGTGGGTCACTTTCGGTTTGAGGCCGCTCCAAGCCTCATAGGCAGTCTTATCCTTGACAGATATATGGGGAGATATGTTTTGGATGTGTTTTTCACAATTAAGTGCTTAATCCGATCATATTTGTGTAAATGAGTTTTCATGTAGCATGAAAGATGCCATCTCTTTTAGAGATCTATTTTTCTGCTCAAAAACTCCCTTTTCCTATGGAGTATAGGGAACCGTTTCTTGCAACTGAATCCCGAACTCATGAAAAATATTATCTATCTCATGGTTGAAGTACTCTCCTCTGTTATCTGTTTGGAGGACTTTGATTTTCTTTCCTGACTGTGTCTCAACAAGGGCTTTGGAATCTTTGAGGTATTGAAAGACCTCTGATTTTTTCCTGAGAAAGAAAATCCATGTGAAGTGTGAGAAATTATAAAAAAAAGAAGCATGTACCTTGATTCACTGATTGATGGATGCAAAAAAGGTCCCATGATGTCACTATGGATCAGATCTAAAGGAAAGGAATCCTTCCGAGTCTTTCCTTTGTCGAATTTCTCTTGAGGGTGTTTTCCAAGAACACATCCCTCACAAATTCCTTTGGAGAAGTGGATGTTAGGTAGACCATAAACCATTCCCTACTTTATAATTTGTTGCATATATCTAAAATTTAATTCTCGAACCTTTCGTGCCATATCCTACTTCTTTCATCAGCATGGGTAAGTAGTAATACAAAATCTGGTTCAATAAATTTAGAAAATGTGTAGAGTCTATATTGATGATTTACCTCACTGGCAACAACCATGGAATTGGTTTTCATGTCATAGATATCCATTGAATCAGGTGTGATTATGAATCTCTTTCTGGTTCCAGAGTTTTTCATATGATACATGGAGAGAAGATTGATATAAATTTTGGGAATGTGTAGCACATTCTCGAAGATTTCATTTGTGAGTTCAATTCTTCCTTTGACGGGGACCTCAACTGAAGATTTCCCCCCCATCAAAATAGGAGGACCTTTGGATGCATCCAATTAATAATATACTTCTTTTGTGGCTTCCATGTGGTGTGATGCACCTAAATACACGATCCAAGCATCGAGAGAGGAGTTGATGGAAATCGAAGCATGGCTAGAATTTCCTTTCTTGGGATTCTGATCTTTTGGCTTCTTCTTCTTGGAACCCTTGGGGATGAAATCTCCAAGGTTGTTTTTCTGAAGTATTTGGTCCATTTGACCTATCTATTTCTGCTTACATGAAGATTTTGGATGGAATCCTTTATGGAAATAAGTTCATTTCTTCCCTTTTCTTCCATTTCCACCTTTGGATCCGAAGGCATCATTGAAGGGTTTTGAGTACCCTTCCTTCTTTGGATTTGCATGTGATTTCCTTTTGTATTTTTATTTAGATTTATTATATTTATTATTGCTACCATATTGAATATTAATTTCATTCACCTTTGGGCCTTTGATTTTTCCCATATTGATGAGCTTGTTTTGCACTTGTGTTAGAGACTCGATAAAGGCCTCAAGAGAGGGCATCATCCAGGTTTCTCCAAAGGCAAACCTAACTGAATGAAATGTAGATACAAACACTGATTATTATGAACCAAGTTTGGAGAGAATTTTAAGAACCATTTGTTTCTCCTCCTTAGATTTATCAAACCCACAAGCCTTGAGTTGCGACAACAAATTCTTATATTTGGTAAAGAAATCTTGGAGATTGTCCAAGGTTTTTGGATCCAATGTGAGAAATTACACCTCAAGAATGTGTCCCCTCATATCATCCTATTTTCCAAAAATACCTTCCATGGTGGTCCAGGCTTCGTTGGGGGTTTTACAGGAGGATATGTGAAACAGGAGTTCAGGAGAAATGAGACTGCAAATAGTTCCAAACGCTTCATTCATTCGATTTAGATACTTGGATTTTTCTATGGCTGAAGTTGGTTTGGTTTGTGTGTTCATGGTTAACCTATATAATCCTCTTCCTTGAAGATGCATTATCATATTCTCCTTCCATGCAAAGAAATTGTACGGTGTAAGAATGAATTCCTTTGGAAATTCCATTTTTGGAGGATGGATTCAATCTTCGGTACCTGCAAAAATAATTTGGTGTGTCTTTTCCCTAGTAGTTAATTGACTCTAATACCATGTAAATGTGTTGAACCTACACATAAAATATCTATCTAGAAAATGCCATACACTGTTTGCAGAGAAAATATGAGAAAAGAGAAGCAAGAGAGAAAGAATGGAAAAATTCTCATTAACAAAATGAATGAATGATAATTTACTCATGATATACTCTGTATAAATCAACTAATGCACACTAAAGGAGAATCCAATGCACCATAGTGGTTGTCTATATTGATTTGGACACACACCAGCAGTTACGGGAGTAAACTTCCACCCAGTCTAGTCTCTCAGGCAGTTATGGTAGTGAACTTCCACCTAGTCTGAGTTAACTAGTCCCTTAGTCTTCAATTAACTAATTGAAACAGAGTGAAGTTAGGAGGATATCATGGAATCATGATTAATGCACTATTCTGGTGATGATCCCAAGGACAATTTGCATTAGCTAGTGATGATCCTAGTGTTGCATGGTGATAATCCAAATGTGGCATTAAGACTCCACTCAACTGATCAAACTGAAGTGTGAACTGAAGAGAATATTCCCCTAAAAGAATATTCTCCCTAAACTATAGGAGACTAAATAATGACTAATAAACATAGGGAAATCCTTAGGAAAAATAAATCCTAGGTGTGTGTGAAGTATCTATAACACATAACTTTGTTCTGTTCAGTTATTAACTTACTCATGATTATGATTCCTATACTCAACATATTCCAAATTACTGCAAATATTTGTTACTGTCACATTCATGTATCATTGCACCATACTTAACTATCATACAAAGCTATTCTACGATGCATGCAAATATTATTCATAATCAAACACAAAAAAAAAAAACACAAGGTTCTATAACATCTTTGTATCATTCCTTTATTCGTTTTTCTCATCCATCGACTACTACATTCAAGAACTATGGAACTCAGTATCAATTAGCACATAAAATACTATAACATAACATAATCCATCATAACTGAACTTCATCAAATCAATACATAATTAAACCCCTAATCTCCTAACCCATTACATATTTATACATAGAGATAGGGCTAAAACCCTAATCTATTCATCCCAAAAATATCCCATTACAATGCATGGCCAACTCAATTAACTATATGTTCGACGAATTTCTTATACTTTTCAACCTTCATGTTTCCTTTATATTGTTCTTCTATTTCTGGAATGTCAGGATGTCATCCTCCCATTATGCTTTATTTCCTTTCTTTATTCTTCTAGCTGCACACTGTTTTCCTTCTGCACACTTTCCTCCTTCTGTGCACTTTCCTCCTGGATGTGCCTTAGTTGTGTGATCTTTATTTTTCCTTCTTCTTCCACGCACTTTTACTATACTTAGGATTTTTCCTCAAAATTTTATCAAAAACTGCAAAACTGTTTCTAAGACTAAATGTCCAACAATTATACTTCTTGAAGTTATGCTCCATGCTAATATTTGGTGTACATTGTGTGTGCACAAGTTTATTATGTTTTATTATCTATTGAGTTCATTACAGACTAATACTTTTACCAATGTTTTTTGTGTGATGTAGTTACAAACTAATAGACCCTAAAGAATCAAGAATTAAATGATCTATATAAGAATTCAATAATCTATAGTATTAGAACAACTTGTAGTGAAGCTAGAAAATCCTAGTAGAAGTAAGAAACATGAGGGTGTTGATGTTTATAGACTAGTTTGGACCTTGCGAGGGGTGAACCAATCTACACTAATTGGTTTTTATTCATACCATATGGCTATGATAAAATTAATCGAGAGACCATGCATGTGCATGAATATTTGTCTCTTGAATAAAGTAGAAAGTGAAAGTGGTGATCTCGCCTCTACTTCCTAGTCATTCAAACAAAAATATTGTTAGGGACCTAACCTCCCTAACCCCTCACTTAGGTAGAATAATATATTTTCCATGTCATAAAGGCCGACATTAATTAATAAGTCCTATTTAATAATGTGAACAATTCTAATGTAAGAAAACTTAATAGAATCTTATGTTTCTAGAAAGATCTTCCTCTATAAAGTTTTTTCTAAGACAAAATTAGTATAAATAAGAGTAGGATGCATGAAAAATACTTGTCTTTAGAATTATTGTAATAGAGTGTTTCTCTGCTAGAGGTTTCCCCCTCGAAGAGGAAAGTGAACATTGCTTCCTATCAATAAAGGTACCAGTTTTGGTGTTGTGGTTCTTTACATTTTGTTGTTCCGCTGGTATTTGCTATTTTTTTTATGTTTTATTCTTTTTATAATACATCTAGTACCTAACAATTGGTATCAGAGCACTTTCGTCTGTCTAAATTGTGGGAATTTCTTTTCCAAGGTAGAGACATGTATTTCTGATGTCTTTAAAGAAAAAATATCTATTGCTCATCACGTAAAAATGTGATGGGGAAGAATACACACAAGAATTACAAACAATTTCACGAGGTTAATTAGAAACAAATGTTTCACCTTGTTGGAAACCTCTGTAACCTATTTTGGTACCCCTCGAGTAATACCACATCATACATAATCTCTACACAACAATCACTCCCATGTACCGTTAGATGTATCGGTAGTCCACTAGGTCTCTTGAAACCCACTCTAGTTTAGTTGATTGATTTCTTGATTGCTATAGTGACACCGAGAACAACACTCAAGAAGATAATCTTTAGTACCTGGGTAATCGGGTAGTACGACTAAGGGTACGATTGAGCCTCCTTGGTTGGTGCCTTGATATATTGGGCTGAGTACTACTATTCAACCCTGCACATATATCAAAGATCTATAACACAAGGAAAAACCTTGTCTGTAGGAACTCCAAAAACCCTAACCCTTGGGAAATAAACATAAAAGAAAGGGAACATATGAGATCTATTGCCACACAATCCTGCCTCTTGCATTCTAGTTGCAAAATTCCTACATAATTTTTTCTTGTTAATAATTTGGGTAGTTCTTCACTGCAATAGTCTTCAGGTTGGTGTATAACTCTGTCGGAGTAAAAACATAAATAAAAATAAATAAATAAATATAGTGGTCCCACCAACACCCTTATTCATGACCTATCCTATTGGATTCCTCTCTTCTCCCTTATCATGATGGTACATATCATTTTTAAGCCTATTTTTTTTCTATGGACCCGACCCCCTTCCCAGAACCCTTATTTGGGACCTATCCTAGTGGATTCCCCTTTTTCCTTGATTTTCGTGGTACCTATTGCTTATAATTCTTTTTTTTTTTTTGTCCCAACCACCCTTCCCAAAACCCTTATTTGACACCTATCCCATTGGCTTCCCCTTATTGCCCTGATCATAGTAATATATATCACTTATACGCCTTTTGTTAGTGGTCCCACTCCCCATCCTAGGCACTCCAACTTTCCAAATGGCCACCACTCACACCCAATAACTATAGGCCGAAATCAAACAAAACAGGGCCATGTTTGACCATTTCAAGGCCCAAGTCCAGACCGAATTTTCCAAAGTTGAAGGTTGACTTGATAAATTAGAGGGAAAAATTAAGGGAAAATTTGACACCCTCAATGCCACTCTTGTTAGAAAAATAGGTC
>JASDQU010684161.1:45760-62280 GCA_032191745.1 Picea mariana | reverse complement strand
TGTGATGAAAATAACAATGTGAAACCTCATATAAATGAGGTGTAACACTACTTAGGGTCTTTGAAATATCAATTTAATATGGAAAATCATTCTCCATTTTTACTTATAGGTAATTTAAGGTATCAATTAAATAGGGATGATCATCCTCTTTTTCTACTTATAGGGCATTTAAGGTATTATCTAAACAGAAAACCATTTGTGTCATTTGTGCATGCAATTTACTAGTTTTGGGGGCTTTAATGTATTGATAATTTTTTATTGATTAAAAAGTAAGCGTTATATTGTTATTTTTAATACTTTGAAATTCTTTTGCATTAAATGAGGGTAGATGATTTTTTAGGTAAATTCTTTTTGGGGGCACATACAATCAAGATTCATACACTCAATGTTTGAAGTATTCCCGAGATTAAAAAAAAAGTGTGTACCTTATTATTTAACACTTAAATGATGAAATCTCTATGATTTTTCCATTCAAAGATCATTGTTGTAGTCTAAGAGAAAGTATGAGAATATTATCGACAGATCCTTACACAAAACAACACATACTACAACATCATATAGAGAAACACATAGACATACATATAGACATACACAAATAGTGGGAGAACCATCAATTGATTTTCTTATATCCAAACATTTTTTCTCTTTCCATTACATAATCATGTGTGTGTGATTTACAGTCACCATTCAGTTACATTTCCTAACTGTTTGGTCGGTTGACTCTAACTGTCTGTTTGACCAAATTTCCTAATTGACTACTACAATCGACTTGGCTAGTCGACTGACAGGTCTAGTCAACAGAGTTGAATAGCCACTACAAAAACTCATCGCCCCCGCCCCCCCGATCAATTCCTTTCTTGTCCCAAGCAAGGGGTGAGTGTGGATAGTACATTAAAATATATTTACAAAATTATAATGATAGATAGAGAATTATATAAGATAAAGTATGTTTGTGTCCAACACTACTGAAATCCTTTTTCTTGTCTATCGGTTGTTATTTCATGGCTTGTCTATTGGCTGTGTTGTTTGATCATTTGTCTCTTGAGGAATTTCCCACTCATGCATTCTTACATTTGGAGGTGGTGGAGATACTTTTACTTATACAAGGGATTCTTCTGATCCATCCATGACTAACTCTAGAGTCCCGAAATGATGGCTAGAAAGTTCAACTCGGATATTGTGGGATTAAAAAACTAGAAGTTATTTCGGTAAGTCGATGTAGCCCCTGTTAAGCCATAAATAGTGTCTCATTACCCCTTAATTGGGCCATATTACATTATTAATGTTATTTTATTTATGTCGACTTGAGTCCATTAGTTGTAATTGTACCTCCTAGTATCCTATATATACCAAGGAGACATTTTCATTTGGAATCATCTTGTATTTGGACATTTATGTGGGGTATAAGGAGGTTTCCCCATCGAAGAGGATTATTAACTAAAATTATCTCTTTTTCAAGGAGTTGAGTACTTATTCTGAGGTTTTTCTATGCTATATTGGTATTTGATTCTTAACATATGGTATCAGAGCTCAAGGTCTTGGGGTTTCGCTGCTACATCTGAGACACCTTGGAATTTTCGCTACAAAATATTTTCTACAATGTTAAAAAGGAACCCTTTGGAGGATATTTATTAGATGGATCAAGGTACGTTTGGTTAAAATTTCAGCTCCTGCGGCCTTATACTTTATGAGATACAACCTGTGTAAAATAGGGTTCTGGAATCATCCTGAATTGAGACATAGCGCAATTTTCACTATAAAATATTTTTTGTAACATTTCAGACCATGAAATCTAGACAATATTCACAAACATTATTAATTTATATGTGATAAAACTTTCATCTTTTGTTTCATCTTACATTTATAGATACACCCTGTGGAAGATAAGGTATTTGACTAGTCTCAAGAAGGTGTTATGGGTAAAACAATCCTAAATTCTTCCTAGAGTGTCCAAATTGAGTGAGACAAGTTGCATTCAATAGTGGATAGTCTGTAGTATTTCGGGTACATGTTTCATAATTTTATATCAATTATTTTGTGGGGAAGTTACCATAAATTCCACTTGGCACATCCAATTTTGATCAGACTTGTGGCATTGCAGAGAAGAAATATCAAAGAACTAAAAGAAAGAAAATTGCATACCCAAAAGGGACGAAATTTTTTAGATACAATAAAAGAAAGATTGTCAAGCAAAACCACCTCAAAATCAAGGTTTAAAGTGATACTTGGCCAACATGCCACCAAAAAAGGGAACTTCTACACCAAATAATCCTCGAGATAGTCCTACTTGGAATCTTGATGAAGGTGAAGAAATGTGTAGGGACATAAATGATTTACAAAAGCAGACAAGAAAAAAATATGAACTAAAAGGGATGATGGATTCAACAAAAGCTAAGGTGGAGGCAATAATGGATACTAAGATGGATGGTTTAAAAAGGGAGATCATCGAAGGATTGACAAATTTCCAAATAGAGAGGACACCTGAAAGTGAAAATGTATCCCATGAAATTCATGATGAGGAAACAAGGAAGATGAATCAAGAATGGAGAAACTCTAACTTTGGGTTGAAGACCAACCACTTTCCTAAGATTGATATGAGGAAGTTTGATGGAAAGGACCCAATCACATGGATACTTCAGATGGAGCAATTCTTGATCTACATAATGTGCCACATACACAAAAGGTACGAATTGCTTCTTTATATTTAGAACCCAATCAATTTGTGTGGTATCAATGGATTTGTTCTCACAAATCACTCGTCACTTGGACAATTTTCACGGAAGAAATGATAGCACACTACGAGGATACAAGGAGCAATACCTTCTTTAGCTAATTGATAAATCTTAAGAAAAAGGGTTTAGTTACAGAGCACATTGAGAACTTCCAAAGATTGAATATAAAGGTAACATATATTCCAGATGAGCACTTGATTGATGTATTCATAGGAACTTTAATGGATAACATTCAACATGAGGTTCAGCTTGGGGAACCCAAATCATTGGAGAATGCATTTAGGGTGGGAAGAAATGTTGAAAGTAAAAATATGGCTATGGATACTAGAAGGACCACTCCTAACATCTATCGAGAGAATAATGTTCCTTCTTCTAAAACACCTCAACCTACAAGTTTGACACCTCAACAATTGGAGGAAAGAAAAGAAAAAGGTTTATGCTTTAATTGTGACAACAAGTATAGTAAGGTACATAAGTGTGGTGAGAAGAAATTATTCTACATAGATTGTGAAGAGGAAGAAGAACAAGAACAAGAACCATCTCAAGATAAAAATGTAGACATGATTTCTTCTGAATATTTGACTCCCACGATAGTGTGTAATGCATTGGATGGAATTAGCACTCCTCAAACCCTCAAGATCGAAGGATATATCAAAAAGAAAAAGGTAATAGTCGTAATTTATTCTGGTAGTACTCATAATTTCATTCACTATAAATTAGACAAAGCTCTCAATTTCTTTGTATATCCAGCACCAGAGTTTCAAGTAATGATTGCAGATGGAGGAACTATCAATTTCTCAGGAAAATACAATAAGATCAATCTTACTATGGGGGAATATGTAATGAATATTCCAATGATTTCTATACCCATGGGTGGTGTTGATGTCATATTAGGAATCCAATGGTTACAATCATCAGGAACAATGGATTTTAATTTTCAATAACTTTTCATGAAATTTTCATTGGAAGGAAAATAAATTGAGTTAAGAGGTATCACAGGGAAACCCAGTAAGGTGATAAGATCCAATGACATGACAAAATTATTGAAAAAAGGGCATCAAGGTGTAATTGCACAACTATGCTCACTAGATGTTCAAACATCTAAGCCATATATTCCCCTATATCTCCAAGGGATCATTGATAAGCATCCAAAGTGTTTGAAGATATTCCGAAAGGTCTTCCACCCACTCGAAATCATGATCATGATATTCACCTAATTCCTGGTAGTGTTACTCCTAACATCAGGCTATACAGATACCCTTATGCCCAGAAGAATGAAATTGAACGCATGGTTGAATAAATGTTAGAGGATGGCATTATTATACCTAGCCAAAGTTCTTACTCTGCACCGGTGGTAATGGTATTCAAGAAAGATGGCTCATGGCGTATGCATCCAAATTATAGAGAGCTCAACAAGATCACTATTAAAGATAAGTTTCCCATTCTCATCATTGATGAATTGTTAGATGAACTACATGGAGCAATATTTTAACAAAGTTGGATCTTCGTTCAGGGTATCATCATATTAGAATGAAGGAAGAAGATATCCCAAAAACAACATTCCGAACTCATGAAGATCATTATGAATTTTTGGTCATGCCTTTTGGCCTTACAAATGCACCTTCCACATTCCAAGGGTTGATGAATTCCATTTTCAATACCTTATGTTAGTCCCTAAAGTTGCACTCAACTGGTAAGGGCAAGCTAGGGCATCATTGATTTTATTGCAAAGTGTTTTTTGAAGGTTTTATAATTTGGTTTTAGTATAATGGTTGAAAACTGGGTCAAGTTTGCAGCATGGCATGAAAATCAAGATTAAAACATTGCATATCCCATTAGCTGAATAATAGGTAGGTACATATATGGAGTAAACCAATTCAAGAAAAAGAAAGTGAAATCTTCAATTTGTCAATTTCACAAAGTTTAGTTTCAATATATCATAAAGAAACAGGGGTATCAGCTTGAAATCATTACTTGAAAAATTATCTCTACAACAAAATCTTCACTGTATAAATTAACATTCAAGAACCAAAAGCATTGCAATTTGAATAATAAATTCAAGCATGAAAAATGAAATAACAGAGTAGAAAAAAGAAGGTCTAACCATCCATATGCCTTTGTTATTAAGTGTCAATTGAACATACATGCCCTTTACAATAATCTCCACAAACAATTTCTATAGATCTCCAAATTTTCCCTGAGTTCCTTAAGCAATTCCCTTTGCTCCTTCTTCTTCTTTTTAAGACTTTGAATTCTTTCCTGCTGGCGAGCATTCCACTGTTCTATCTGCATCTTTTCCTTCTTTAATTGCTTTATGGTTTTCTGAAATTCTTTAATCTTTTCCTTATCAGTTCTTATCTTGACCCTAAATCCTGAACAATCTTCAGAGGGTGCAGTTTCATTCAGATTTAAACTAACACTGGGTTCTTTGTCTTTAGCCTGGTATTTTGAGATCAATTCTGAGCTATGTTCTTCTTCGTAACTTGATGAATCTATAGCTCCAAATACATCTGGTAAGTAATCTAAATCTTCCAAGTAATCCTGTTTTTCTTTAGGGAATTCACTGATGTCTTTAGCCATCTCTTTAGCCTTAGCTAATCTAGTTGAAGCTCTCGTTACAGGGGCTGTAGGTGGTGTAAGTTTTCCCTTTCCTTTGCTGACAGATTTCTTGGGAAATGGAGTCTTTTTTTCTCTTTTCTTGGTGCTTGTTTGAACATCCTCAGAATCATCTTCTATGATTATGGTGTTTTCTTCTTTAATTTATGGATTGAACATTTCTTTTGAGTTCATCCTATACTTATTAGTATCCCTGGTTGAATTTCTCCGAGGTTTTTGTGATACACATCCACCTTTTTTCCTTTTTCCTTTGACTGCAACATTCCTTTTGCTGGTCGATGGCATTTCAGACTTGACTGTAGTTTGAGCAATGAGATCATTATCTGACTTTGTCTCTCCTTTGACATCTTCCTCAGGAAGCATTTCAATTTCGGGCTCCCATCTAGGTCTCTTACTCCTGCTCTTCTTAGTTACCTTGATATCAGAAGATTCATCTTTCACAGGGTTTTCATCAGAAATATCYCGACTYTGTTTAACAGTTTTCCTCCTTCTGCCCTTTTTCATCTTATTGGATTGAGTGATAGCTTTTAAGGATTCCATGAGCCAATTCCAGGGCTTCTATAATTCGTTTAGGGCAGACATGACTAGGGTTTTAATCAAGAMTTGATGGAACAAACTGCCTTTGGCATTCATGGAAATCGACTGCACTTTCTTGGACATTTTTGTCAAACTTTTAAGCAAGAAATAAGGAAGATTTAAAGGGTAGTCACCGTTTAGATGCATCAGTATTCTGATATGGTAGATGTAGACTAAYGAAAACCTCCCTTMGCAGGTGATGTATCTTTGAATCACCACCAGGGCAGTGTGCCATTCGGGTCGAACCCAACTATGAGGAATTCCCCTTCTCCAATCTGGATTCTGCTTATCTGGAAGGAGGAATTGATTCACAAATTCAATGGCCACATTTTCCTTCTTCCACCATATTTCCCCTCCAACCACGAGCCTGCAAGCCTTGGCTATAGTCTGCTCTGTCACCAGCATCAACATCTTTCCGATTTCGACCTCATGACCATCGAAATTCAAAGCAAATTCCATGGAAACCTGTTTTTCATAACCTTGAAATGTAGTGAGGAACTCAAACCACCCAGCATCTCTGAATCTTTGGGCCATCTGAGGGTAGGCTTCAAGAAGTTGAGCACCTTCTGGTTCAATTTTGGCAACTTGTCCGCTCCTCTTTGGTGCCATTAAACTCAATTATGCAACTATCGCCATTGGGTTCCAAATTCACTTCCTGCAATTGTTGATATATACCTGTTGCTTTGAATGGATACCTGTATTTCTCCCTGCAAGGATGAACTAAACCAACTCGAACCAATCACATAATAATCATTAAACAACAGGTGATTTTGAAATGAACCCTACACGCATGCAGAGCAATTATGTTCTGAACTTGTTGGATTTAGAAATGATTACCAAACTTTCATGGGAACACACGAACTCTTAACTCATGAATCTTGTTATCATAACTAAATCGGGATAACAGGTGCACATTATGGCATGATTATTTGGCGCTACGGGAATAGGCTTATTCCCGTAGCGTGTTTGACAACTTGAAATTTGAAAATTCCAACGGCATAAAAGGAGACATTTCTAGTTTAAAAAATGTTTTTCATAATCAAAACTTAAATAAATCATCAAAGATTATAATGCAAACCATGAAACATCCAAAATCTAAAAAATGAAAATAGCTGAAAGTGGAAAAATGAGGGATCGGTAAGGAGGGTTTAGGACAAGGGTTTCTCACTAAACCAAGACAAAATTAGAGACTAACACCTTCCTTCAAAATTTTGTGTTAGTATTTTTTGATGATATACTAATCTATAGCAAGTCTTCGGAGGATCATGTGTGACATGTTCACAAGATTCTACAACTACTAAAGGAGCAACAACTATATGCCAAACCATCCAAATGTTTCTTTAGGGTGAAGGAGGTAGAGTATTTGGGTCATATTGTATCTCATGAAGGTGTCAAGGTAGACCCTAACAAGATTAAGGCCATGATGGACTGGCCGATTCCCAAAACATTGAAGAATATTAGAGGAATTTTGGGTTTGACAGGTTACTACCGCAAGTTTGTTCGACACTATGGAATAATAGAAGTACCTTTAACGACACTAACTAAGAAGGATGAACTTTCATGGAATCCATAGGAAACTAAAGCTTTTGAACAACTTAAAGAGGTGATGTGAAAATCTCATGTCTTGACCACTTCAGACTTCACAAAAACCTTTATTGTGGAATGTGATGCCTCGGGAAATGAAATTGGTGTTGTCCTAATGCAAGAAGGAAGGCCCCCGGATTTTGAAAGTCGGACACTCAAGGGAAAGGAATTACACAAACCCATTTATGGGAAGGAAATGATGGAAATACTACATGCATTGAAGAAATGATGCCCTTACCTAATAGGTAGGTACTTCAAGGTCAAAACAGATCATGATAGTATTAAATACTTCTTGTAACAAATACTATCTTCAGAAGAACAAAAAAAATGGGTGACCAAGATATTGGGTTATGATTTTGAAATCGTCTATAAAAAAGGGAAGCACAATTTTGTGGTAGATGCACTCTCAGGAAAGGATGAAGATTTTGAGGCCTTTCTCTATGTTATCTCGATCATCCAACCCAATTGGATAATAGAAGCAAGGGATGAATGGAAGAATGACGAAAATGTGTAGACTCTCCTTCAAAGGTTGTAGCAGGATTCCAATGCATCAGATACATTTACATGGAAAAATGATTCACTATGGTACAAAGATCACTTATATTTATGTAAGAACTCCCAGCTCAAACAAAACGTACTATTGGAATTGCACACCTCTCCAGTAGGAGGGCACTCAAGATTTTTGAAAACCTACCATAGGGTCAAGAAAGAATTTTTTGGGGATGGCCTTAAAAATGATGTTCAAAGGTTTGTGGCAGAGTGTTTGGCTTGCCAACAAAATAAGGTGGAAACAATTAAGACCCAAGGTCTTTTACAACCATTAGCCATCCCAAGTCAACGTTGGGAGGAGGTTTCCATGGATTTCATCACAAGGTTACGAAATTATGAAGGAAAGAATGTCATCATGGTAATTGTTGATATACTAACCAAGTACACACACTTTTGTGCACTCTCTCATCCCTTCAAAGCCAATACAGTTGCCACCGCATTCATGTAGTTAGTTCGAAATCTACATGGCAGCCCAATGATTATTGTAAGTGACAGAGATCCCATCTTCACTAGACATTTTTGGACATAATTATTTTCTTGTTTGGGTACTCAATTGTCTCATAGCTCATCCTATCATCTTCAATCTGATGGACAAACCGAGATAGTGAACAAATGTTTGGAAGGCTACCTTAGTTGCTTTGTCTCTGATAAACAAACAAAATGGTTCAAATGGTTACCCTTGGCAGAATGGTGGTATAACACTTCCTTTCATACTGCAACAAAAATGACACCATTTATGGCACTCTATGGATACCACCCTCCTTCCATCACTTCTTATCTAAAAGAAAAATCTAAGGTTCAAGCAGTGGAATATCACATCGAGCATCAACAACAAGTTCTCCAAATCTTAAAGGACAACCTGACCATGGCACAAAATCGCATGAAACAAAAAGCAGATCAACATCGTAGTGAAATAATTTTTGAAGTAGGAAATTGGGTGTTTTTAAGACTACAACCATACAAACAGATGTCCCTCAAGCAAGCCAAGAAGGATAATAAATTATCACAAAAGTACTATGGCCCTTATAAGGTGTTGCAAAATATTGGTACTATGGCATACAAATTGGAGTTGCCTACATCTTCACAAGTACACCCAGTTTTCCATGTTTCATGCTTAAAGAAGGTTATAGTGACAAGATCCCAGTTCAAACTATATTGCTAGAAATTGACGAGGAAGGAAAAATCATATTGGAGATGAAGCCATCACTGACACAAGAATTCTCTATATGAGGAATAGATCCATTTTAGAGTATCTCATTAAATGGAGGAAACTATCAGTTGAAGATTCAACTTGGGAAGATGAGTCTTTTATATAGAAGCATCTAGAGTTACTCAAGTGTTGCGGACAACACTTGTCTCAAGGGGAGGGGCATTTTAAGCCCTAAATAGTGGCTCATTACCCCTTAATTGGGGCATATTACATTAGTAATTTTATTTTATTTATGTCGGCTTGAGTCCATTAGTTGTAATTGTACCTCCTAGTCTCCTATATATACCAAGGAGACATTTTCATTTGGAATCATCTTGTATTTGGACATTTATGTGGGGTATAAGTAGGTTTCCCCCTCAAAGAGGCTTATTACCTGAAATTATCTCTTTTTCAAGGTGTTGAGTACTTATTCTGAGGTTTTTCTATGCTATATTGATATTTGGCTCTTAATAGCCCCCGACTATTCTGGTTGTGGCAATACTTCAATTACTTCTTGGTAAATAGTTGGGGCTATTTGCAACAATTTATGGGAGAACATATGTCATTCTTCAATGGACTATTGTTCTTCAATTCCTACTGATTTTAGTTTCAAACCCCAACTGCCATTCAATTTTCTAGAACATTTGATATATCATCAGTTGGAATTCCATTTTTTTAGGGGATACGCCTCTAGAAATGCCACACTAGCGCATGGTGGTGTGAAGGCTTAGTTGAATATGAGAACTTGGTGGTAATGCCCTTCAAAAAATTTGCTCTACTCTCTACTTATGTGATACATTCTTCAAATGATCTACCCAACATTTGAACATTACATTTGTCGAGATGGATTTGGATGATCCAACTGCTCCCGATGCAAAAGTACTGAAGTTATTCATGGTGGGGGAATGTCGTGAATTAAAGTTAGGTTCCTTGACTCGAAAGACTTGACTCATATTGATACAAATTAGGAGTGATGGGAATTTGATTGCACGACCATTCTCTTGGAAATCCTTTCCATTTCTCTTTATTAATGCAGCTAGGTGGTCCACCCATTCGAACTGCATCTCCAACTGAGAGATTTATCCAATAGGTTCTATTATTGTAAGCTTCACATCTAAATATCAACAAATAATTATTAGGTACAGTGACACTATTATACATGTCCACTTTGCTCGGAGGTATGTTACTTTGTTGATCAGTAATCCTTTGGAGTTTTTTGCTAACACTCCTCTGGTGAGAGTTTTAATCCAATCATTAGGTTTTAGAGTTTTTGGAATGGGAGTTCACCGATGAGGAATTCCAATGATCCTGTGGATCATTCCTTCGATGATATTGACTAGAAAATTTAGCCACGGATGGCCATTATGGTACTGACTCATGAGGAGCTTTGCAGGCTCCTCTTTCTAGCCTTCAAACTCAACAACCTAATGTGTGACAAAAAAGTGTCAGATAGCTTCTTGATCAAGGAAATTGTTTTCCTCTTTCCATGTGCCATCTTCCATTTCCCATGCAGTAAAACTTTTCCAATGACGAGACTAGTCAATCTATTATATTCAAGCGTTGTGAATTTTTTCCATGTGCACTTCTATTTCAGTTGCACCTGCCCTGTCAAATTTTTATTTTTTCCTTAGTTAGACCAATGAATCCCTGACATGTCCTCTCATTCTCCATATTTCTATGATTTCTTGGAGGTCATATTGATCTTTCTGGATTTCTAGGCTCAATTGCACAACTAAGATTTCTATAGTCTGATTATTCATGTGCTCAGGTGTAAACAAAACTGAGAAAAAGTCATATGCCTCATCAAAATTAATAGGTGGGAGATGGAGTGGTGACTAAAATTACTCTAGCGGTGATATTAATTCATCTTTCATGATAGTGGTGTCAAAATTAATTTTTTTCTTGTGTAAGGGTACTTCTATGTCGACAAAAGCTTGGTGATCAAACTTGTCCCATTAAGCATTAATGGCATTAATGCATTCTCGCAGCTTAGTAACATCGACTATGTCAATTTCATTTTCTTTGGGGGTGTGCTCGGCTTGAACAATATTTGTGTGTGCCACTTGGTCGATTTAGTTCTTCCGGGCAGTTGAGAACCTCTGGTCAAAGCATCCAACCATGTTGATTTCTTTTTTCCTGTCAATTCGACTAATGCTCAAATTTTTTAATACATACTTTCTTTGTTGAGGATGTTATTTTTTCCCTGAAGTGTCGTTTGCATACTCGCTTGTTTCATATTTTTATCACTTGCTTGATCTTCAAAATTTTCATTTATGAGTTTTTTGTTCAATTGAATGATGCTCTTCTCTTTCAATTGATCGACTGGTACGCTTCATCAAGTAATGGCACAAATCTTGTCTGGGTACTTAAATTGCTCTTGATTTTTGTGTTTCCTCTCTGATGGTTGACCAGGGACTCTATTATCTTATAATATTATAATATTTTAGCATTATTGTGTGCGTTGATACTATGAGTTGGTCATATAATATATAGTTTTCGATCAATTTTATGTACCTAATTATGGTAACCGACTTTTTTATTTCTTTCTTAATTTTGATTTCTTGATTTTTCGGTCCTCAATCTTACTTTTACTTTTATTTCTTTTTCTTGTATTTATTTTATTTTTTCTTTTTCTCTATTTGTTCTTTTACTTTCACTTTCGACTTATGCCTCCCCGAAAGGTTTTCAACCTACTCGAGTCCTACTAGTGCCCCTAAGAAGTTTTCACCAACAGGGCTTTAGAATGTTATGTATGATATTTTTTCAATCGAGCCCCATTCATTAGTTTATTGAAGGGGTTCCCTTGTAATGTTTTTAACTGTACTTCTCTAGGAGGTCAAATGTAATCAACCACATACAAACCCAACCATGTAGTTTCTAGCTTCCTTGGTTTTCCTTTTACTTGACTATTGTATAAAAGTACCAAGTCTCCATCGTTAATATCCTTCTTCTTAAGATGTTGATCGTGCCAAGATTTTGTTGCTTCTTTTGTATTTCTTGATGCTATTGTGCCAACATCATTTCTTCTTATAATTGGTTTAGTTGATAGAAGTGTTGTCTTGTGTTAAGAATATGGTTGAATTCTAGGATGGAGGTTATCCGACCTGTGTTAGCACAAAAGTGTAATGGGATTATTGCTTCTTGACCATAGACTAACTTGAAGAGTGTATAGCTAGTTGATCTTTTGTACGTTGTTCTATAGGCACATAGTATTGTTGGAAATTTATCATCCCAATCGTCTCTGTCAAGTCCACATATTTTTGTTAAGTCCTTATGTAACTCCTTGTTAAATGACTCGATGGCTCCGTTATCTTTTGGATGATATGAAATTGTCATTCTATGGTTGATCAAGAAATTCTTAACCAATACTTCAATTATACTGTCGATGAAGTGGGTTCCCTGATGTTAGAACAATATTTTCTTCACCCTATGCAATCTTGAAGAGAGATCCTTATTCCATTTCCCAATGCAGACTTACTTTCCCTGATTAATGAATCCAGAGAAAAAACTAAATATTTTTCCACCTGTATGCACCTTGCAAGTTATACAACATGCGTATACGCTAGTTTCTCCACTACATCCCGCGTACATTGGGATTTGTGCCAAAAAATCAAAAATAAGTGTCGGCTTTCCATGTCACGACAAAATATCTCTGATCCTTGGCCTTCCATATACTGGAAACATTCTGACTCGACCCTTCAGTTTCATTTTGAAGGCTATACAGAATCCAATTCCAAGCTATGGAAAAGGAGAGAGAATTCAACTTTGAGAGCAAAGTTACTCTGGAGAAATTATTACTTCATTATTGAGTCCGCATGCCTTTTTCCTTTAAGTCTGAACACAGTGTTCAACTCCCAAGCTCTTCCCTTATTGATGGAGAACCTCTTTGTCTCCCTTATATGAGCTTGCCTTTTGTGGAGGATTGAAGTGGTGGAAGCCCAGTTGGAAGGAACTCGGTTCTGAACCGTGCCAATACGGAAGTCTGTAATGTTTTCACTTCTACTAATCATTTATTAATAGAAATACTCCTTTCCCATCCAATTGATATCTTGAAAATATATGTATTATGATCCATGGGCATGTTTGTTTTGAATATTAATGGATTATGCTATCTAATGTGCTAACATGTTATATTATCACTATATGCTTTCTTTTCTTGTTTGTTGAGAACTTGTTGCAGGTATAAAGTTTTGGGTCAAAGTGCTCAACGGTGGACGTCATCAAACGTTTGGATGAGGTAGGCCTCTTTCTTACCTATTTGCACATTAGTTTACATAGAATATGTTGGAAATGAGTCGATTTCTACAGTCACTCATCTCTGTTGTGGCTCACCCTAGCCATAGAAAGATTTTCCTCGTAACACCTGGTCACTAATTATTGTCAAAGGGTGGTCGAATTTGGTTACTATGTCTTTGTAGATGAATTTTGTAGATGTTTCATTTGTGCAATTCTTAATTGATTCCTCCTCTTCCCATTTGGTTAAGTATTCGGTAGTTGTAATTATGTATTTTGATCCTGACCATTTTTTTCTTCTTGGGAATGGACCGAAAAATCAATGGCCTATATTTCAAACAATAAAATAGGGTTTACTGAATGCAAGGGCATTTCATTTTTCCATAATGGTCGGCCTATCCTATGAAACTTGTTGCATTTATTTATCTGTTCTCGACAGTATTTGTGTAATTTCGACCACCATAGATTGGTTTGAAGGATTTTCCTGGCTATCGTGTCGGCTTCAAAGTGACCTCCCACTGGACCTACGTGTGCCTCATTAATGATTTCTTCGCATTCATTCTCTAATGCACATCTTCACAGAATATTTTCAAGTCCTAGCTTGTATAGATATTGTCACACACCCACTACAACAACTTTAGAATTTTCGTCTTTTTCTTTGAGGAATAGAATCCTTGAGACTTCTATGGGGCCTAGCGCAGACCCTCTCTTCCCTTATCCTCCTCCAAATGACCACAAGATGGCCTTAGCACAAGTACCTTTCGCAACTCACGAGTCGGGAATCTAGACTCTCGACTCCCCTTTCTCCAAACACTGATACCTGAGATACTATACGTGTATGGCTCCCTCCTCACTAGCGCCTGCTAAATGTAACCGTAGGCTAGGCCAAATACTAACACCACTCACAACCTCTCCAGTTGAGGTGTTGAGATCTTGTGCTCCTCCTTCGTGAATCCCCAAGACGCGAGAGGTCAATGTTGCGTGGATTCTGCCAAAGAGACGTGCACACGCCACTTGTCAACCCCGCTATACTCTTCTCACAAGTTATGTCACTGCCGCCTGTCACGCGAGACCTCAGCTCTCGGCATTTCGCGGCCTTAGCGATCAAGGTGCAGCTTCTTCATCCTGTGAAACCTCGAGCCATGATAAGTCAACAATGGGTTGACTCTTTCCCAGTGTGACACGTGTCCACCAGTGGTTACCTACTTCCTAGGCTAAATACTAGTGCTACTTACATCTCGCAACTTCGCGAGTTGGAGTGTTGAGCCCTTATGCTCCTCCTTCGCGAGGTCCCGAGATACGATAAGTCAACAATGTGTTGACTCCTTCCCAAGCAACATGTGTCCATCACCTGTCACCCATTCCCACCTTTCTCTGGGCACTTGTTGTTACACACATGTCAACCACATGATCCCCACTTATGGATGGGTCACATGTTTTCACGAGCCATCGATGCTCGATACTTTGTGACTTCTACAATCGAAAAGAAACTCCCTCAAGTTTTGAACTCCTGATAGGCGATAACCACGAAAGTTCTGATCCAATGGTTTTCTTGTGTCTTGGATCCAATGGTCACGATCACGTCGCGATATCATGAATCATGATTTCATGCAGCCCTACCCTTGACCACTCCAAGTCATGAGTCAGTGAAATTCTACTCTCCTGCCTATACAAAGGCTAAGATCGACACTCAATAGGGCTCTGTTAGATCCTTGGATCTACGATCCGGGATCCCATCGCTACATGCGAAGGCTGAAAGGGTCGAGGTGTTAACGCCTGTGCTCCTTCTCTAGATCCATCGGTCTCGACAGATCTGGGGTATTCCCAAAAGGATTCCTACCGTTCATCTACCAAATGATAGGGTATTCTCTCTTTCTATAATTGGGCTCACTATCCCTTCTGAGCTTGAATCACGAAATTCGACTTCTCGGGGCTTCAAAATCCCATGACTCCAAGACCTTAGAGAGATATCCTTCCTTGCATAAGGTTTCCAAACCCAGATTGCATGAACCTTTAGAAAATTCTTGGGAAATCGTCCTGAATCTCAGTCGAGTCTCTGGGTAAAGGTTCGTCAAGGTTCCAAGGTTTATGGGGAAATCCCCAGGGAAGAGTACTCTTGACGAGCCTTCCCGGAACCTTACGAGAGTTAAGAAAACAAGAGGACTCTCAGTGGAGCAAATTCATGCCCCAACCTTAATCCTTTCTACAGAAACCGAATATGGCATGTAAGCATACACAGACATCTATTATTTCTAGTCTAACACACCAGGCAATCATTCTACACAGAAATTATTATGGGCATATAAACATAAGCATGTATTCATGATATTCAGTTTGAAATACAAGGTATAAAACACTTATCAGATCTACCAGGTGTGATGCAACTGCTGAGAGGGGTGCTCGTTTCCACCCAACCATAGGCTCAGTGACTCTAAATGGATTTACCACTAGCCACCCCCGAGCTAGACCACAATGCTTTGAGGTTCAGTCTCCTACTTCCAACTCAACAGAAATCAAGGAAGAAGGTTACTCTCCTTCTCCTGATGCAGGAAAATAATCTAGGACGAAGGTTACTCTCCTTCTCCTGATGTGGGAAAATAATCTAGGACGAAGGTTACTCTCCTTCTCCTGGTATTCAAAACTCCCTGTGTTCCCAGGGTTTCTCCAGTCTCTTTTCATGATCCCTCGTCGCGCGCACTTCTCTTTTTATTTTTTCTACCACATTTCCTCTCTTGCCAATTTCTGTCTACAAAGTTGTGTGTGGCGTGAATTCCGCCGTCTATGGTCAGGTCTGAGGGATTTTACAGATGGTACGTTCACCCCCATCCACTCATTAACTCTTGAGGAGCCTCCCCACCTACCAATCTAACAGGAAATCCATTCCAGGATCAGAGAGTTGCTTTGGTTTGTGAGAAAGTATAAACCAGTATGGTACTAGTTCGGTGGAAGTTAATGCAACCATTCCAGGTCCCTTCCACCACCTCTCATTAGCCATCGTGGTCTCTTTTAGCACATCCCCCTCTCAGCAGTCATGCAGCATA
>JASDQU010684160.1:54788-70202 GCA_032191745.1 Picea mariana | reverse complement strand
TTCTCATTGTGGTTAACATGATGAATGGTTCATTTTGGAGGTTGTTATAGGATAGTCTTTTCCTCTTGTGGTTAACAAGGGAAATGGTCCAGACAGTCATTCCTTAGGGTGTATTCATTCTCTCCAGGTTGCACTTTGTTTAGTGCTGGAGGAATGGCCCAGGGTGGGGAATGGTCCAGGCTCAGCAATCAGGGACATACATTCCTTAGGGAAGATTCATTCTCTCCAGGTTACACTTTTTTTAGTGTCAGAGGAATGGCCCAGGGTGAGGAATGGTCGAGGCTCAGAAATCAGAACAATCATTTTTCCTTGCTTGAGAAGAATAGTCCAGATAGCTCATCATTGATGTTTTAATTTTGAGGGTATATGCTCTTCCGAGATCTCATAGATGTGAGTGGAAGAATGGCCCAGATGATTCAGTTTATATCATAACATTGTTTATGTGCAAGTTGGTATGAGATGATTGTTATGAAGATTGTATGATAGTAGATGTATACTACTGTGGTGGTTGTGTGTTACTTGGTGTGGTAGTGTACCACTAGATTGTAGTTATATACTACTATGGATATACACAATTTTGTTCTATTTTGTTTCGATTTCCTTGAAGACTATCAACAGTATTGGAAATGATTATCAACTAGATGGATGATCAAAGGACAAAGATTTCCCAGACGAAAATGGTTTAGAACATTTACTCTTCTAGGAAATATGTCCATATTAGAAGAATGGCTCTTGTATCACTCTGTGGTGTGAGTGACTTATCCAGCATCATGTTTAATTACTCAAATGGAGTATGGTTTCGAGAGATGATACGACTGGTGACATTGATGGTGATGATGGTGCTCATGATCTAGTCATGAGATAGTCTATACAACTATGTTGATGCTACCGGGTGAATGGTATGTTTGTGCTCAAGACCATTACCTATAATACCTCCCTAGCTAGGAGGGAGTGTTGATATTATGGTAGTTGCGAGAGGTATTTACTTCCACATGTAAACCTGATGAGAATAGAAGACTCCAGAAAGCAAGAAGAAACCCTAATGAGTTGGATAATAAACCTAGAAGACATGTCAGCTCTAGAGGATAATTTATATTAGGTTATTAGCCTCCAAGAGAAGAAGTCGACCATAAGAATTAATATATACTGAAAAAACAGATACCCAGAATGAGAATTCGGCCCAGGACGTTAACCAAATTTAGTATAAATACAGGAGGCCAGTCTTCATTCTGGCACGCAATCTTAGAATTGCAGAGAAACACTTGTGCATACTGCAGTGCCCAGTTTTGTGCGCAGGTTTGGAGGAGAACTGTTATTGCAGCTGTAGCAGCTAGCAGGTCATGTTTGGCTTGGAATATCTTTTGGTTAGGGTTTGGACTATCTGATCAGCTCTTGTTGGTGTGCTATCCTTGGGGAAAGGTGTGCTACTCTTTGTTTGGCTATCTAGCCTCGGGTTTTCTTCCAGAGTGATTATTTTTCAAGGTTAATGTGCTCGGAGGGTGGCTTCGGCCTATGGTTGGGTGACAATAGTGATATTGTCAATGGTAAAATGACCAAATCCATTATATTCTAACATCTGTGTCATAGTTTTGATGAAAAATACCTCTTTTTATTTGATTTCTTAATCAACACCATAAAAATACTCCCTTGCAATACTAGATAAGGGGACGTGTGTACTGTCAAATGAATTTTACAAGGAACAAGGAACAAGGAACGAAAATTGTACGAGGACTAGACACAGGCAACAATGACCCGTGAATGGGGCCAATGTTGAAATTTTTTGAAATTGTTTCTGTGTGCACTAAAATTTGACATGGATAGAATATTATCATGCCTTAACGATATGGGAGGGTTTCTGGACTCAAATTTGACTCACACGCCCACTTTCTTCCATCATCAATTCATCATGTAAACCATAAACCTTATTTTTCATATGTTCTAGTAGATATGTTAATGATTCCTAATTTCATATTTGTATTTGACTCAAGGTACAACTAGCTTGCAAAATATTAAATTTTTATTTCAAGTTGATAAACCAAATATGAAATGAATCCTAATTAAAACCATCAAGTGTTGGAATTTGTCATTTAAGTGTAGTGTCATGTAGTTATCTTTTAAAACATAGAGAGAGTAGTCTCTATAGAAGTAGATAAATATATTGATATTGGATTCTCTTCTAAGCTGATGTTGATCTTTTTAAACTTCAAGAATAGGTACTAGATGATAAAATCAATGGTACTAATCAAGGAAATTGTATTAGGACTAGACACATGCAACAATGACCTGTGAATGGGGCCAACGTTGAAAATTTTTCAAACTTTTTTTATATGCACTCAAATTTGACATGGATAGAATATTAGCATGACTTAATGATAAGGTAGGGTTTCTAGTCTCAAATTTGACTCACACACCCACTTTCTTCCATCATCAATTCATCATGTAAACCATAAACCCTAATTTTCTTTCGAAATACACAAATTGGTTGACAGAAGTTTTAAGTTTTCATCAGTCTTTCTTCATTTTTATTCCAAGTTCTACATTAATGTATATACAATGTATCCTTGTCATAGTTGTGATGAAAAATCCCTCTTTTTCGTTGATTCCTTAATCAACAAAATAAAAATACTAGAGGCAGGCAACAATGACATGTGAATGGGGCCAACGTTGAAATGTTTTCAAACTGTTTCTGTATGCATTGAAATTTGACATGGATAGACTATTCACATGCCTTAATGATATGGGAGGGTTTATGGACTCAAATTTGACTCACACACCCACTCTCTTCCATCATCATATCATCATGTAAACCATAAACCCTATTTTTCATATGTTCTAGTAGATATGTTAATGATTCCAAATTTCATATTTGTATTTGAATCAAGGTACAATTAGCTTTCAAAGTATCAAATTTTAATTTCAAGTTGATAAACCAAATATGAAATGAATCCAAGCATGATTTTATATCATCACAAGAGAGACGGATGTAAATAATATTGCAACGAATTAGTTATACTCTCGACGAAAAAAGTTCATCGATAGTATAGCTAATTCGTCGCAAGAATGTGCATTTAAATGGTGTTACATGGTTTGCAAGGAGTGTATGGATTATATGGTGCAATGTAGTGTATTCTATAAGAAAAATATTGATTCCAAACCTCAAAATGGATAGTACCATATCTTGTTCATAAGACAAATATTCTTTGTATGCTTCCTTTGTGGTGGCTCAAGCCCTCAGTACACATGATGCATGAAAATGAAATGTAACAATTTGACTATTGAATGATAGTGTTGGGACCTAAGAACATAAGGTTCTTAGGTCCTATTTTAATCTTCTTAGAATTGAGATTCGTTACATAGTCCTTGAAAAAAGACAAGACTTATGTAGCGGATATGTGGTCTTTGTGTGGGACATTTTATGCGATTAGTATGTTTTGTACAAAAATAATGGATCTTGGGGACTACACCATGGTCAAGGAACTAGGAAAAAGGAACAAGGAACAAGGAACAAGGAACAAAAATTTTACTAGGACTAGACACGGGCAACAATGACCTGTGAATGGGGCCAACTTTGAAATTTTTTCAAAGTATTTCTGTATTCACTGAAATTTGTCATGGATAGACTATTCACATGCCTTAACGATATCATAGGGTTTCTAGACTCAAATTTAACTCTCACACACACTTTATTCCATCATCAATTCATCATGTAAACCATAAACCCTAATTTTCCTTCAAAGTACACAAATTGGTTGACTCAAGTTTTAAGTTTTCATCAGTCTTTCTTCATTTTTCATTTAGGTTCTACATTGATGTATATACAATGTATCTGTGTCATAGTTATGATGAAAAGTCCCTCTTTGTCATTAATTGCTTAATCAACACCATAAAAATAATCCCTTGTAGTACTAGATGCGGGCACGTGTGTACTATCGAACAAATTTTACAAGGAACAAGGAACGTAAATTGTATGAGGACTAGACATAGGAAACAATGACCTGTGAATGGGGCCAACGTTGAAATTTTTCAAACAGTTTATGTATGCACTAAAATTTGACATGGATAGACTATTCGCATGCCTTAACAATATGGGAGGGTTTATAGACTCAAATTTTACTCACACACCCACTTTATTCCATCATCATTTCATCATGTAAACCATAAACCCTAATTTTCTTTCAAAGTACACAAATTGGTTTACACAAGTTTTAAGTTTTCATCAGTCTTTCTTCATTTTTCTTTTAGGTTCTACATTAATTTATATACAATATATATGTGTCATAGTTGTGATTAAAAATCCCTCTTTTTCGTTGATTTCTTAATCAACACCATAAAAATACTAGAGGCAGGCAACAATGACATGTGAATGGGGCCAACTTTGAAATTTTTTCAAACTGTTTCTATATGCATTGAAATTTGACATGGATAGACTATTCACATTCCTTAATGATATGGGAGGGTTTTTGGACTCAAATTTGACTCACACACCCACTTTATTCCATCATCATATCATCATGTAAACCATAAAATGTATTTTTCATATGTTCTAGTAGATATGTTAATGATTCCAAATTTCATATTTGTATTTGAATCAAGGTACAACTAGCTTGCAAAGTATCAAATCTTAATTTTAAGTTGATAAACCAAATATGAAAATCCAAACATCATTTGATATCGTCGCAAGAGAGACAAATTAAATAATCTTGCAACAAATTAGCTATATTATCGACAAAAAAAGTTCCTCGATAGTATAGCTAATTCGTCGCAAGAATGTGTCTTTGAATGTTGTTACATGGTTTTCAAGGAGCGTAGGGATTATATGGTGCAATGTAGTGTATTCTATAAGAAAAATCTCTATGCCAAACATCAAAATAGATAGTACCATCTTTTTCATAAGACAAATATTCTTTGTATGTTTCCTTTGTGGTGGCTCAAGCCCCCAGTACACATGATGCATGACAATGAAATGTAACAATTTGACTATTAAATGATAGTGTTATGTCACCCATGGTTAAGGAAATAACATAAGGTTCTTACGTCCTATTTTAATCTTCTTATAATTTATTTTCATTACATAGTCCTTGAAAAAAGATAAAAGACTTATGTAGCAAATATTTGGTCTTTGTGTGGGACATTTTATGCCATTAGTATGTTTTGTACAAAAATAATGGATCTTGGGGAATATACCATGGTCAAGGAACAAGGAACACAAATTGTACTAGGACTAGACATGGGCAACCGTGACCTGTGAATGGGGCCAACGTTGAAACTTTTTCAAACTATTTCTGTATGCACTGAAATTTGTCATGGTTAGACTATTTGCATGCCTTAACGATATGGGGGGGTTTATGGACTCAAATTTGATGCACACACCCACTTTATTCCATCATCAATTCATCATGTAAACCATAAACCCTAATTCTCTTTCAAAGTACACAAATTGGTTGACGCAAGTTTTAAGTTTTCATCAGTCTTTCTTCATTTTTCTTTCAGGTTCTACATTAATGTATATACAATGTATCCGTTTCATAGTTGTGATGAAAAATACATCCTTTTATTTGATTTCTTAATCGACACCATAAAAATACTCCCCTGCAGTACTAGATAAGGGGATGTGTGTACTGTTAAATGAATTTTACAAGGAACAAGGAATGAAAATTGTACGAGGACTAGACACAGGCAACAATGACCTGTGAATGGGGCCAACATTAAAAAAATTTCAAACTATTTCTGTATGCACTAAAATTTGACATGGATAGACTTTTCACATGCCTTAACGATATGGGAGGGTTTCGGGACTCAAATTTGACTCATAAACTCACTTTCTTCCATCATCAATTCATCATGTAAACCATAAACCTTATTTTTCATATGTTCTAGTAGATATGTTAATGATTCCTAATTTCATATTTGTATTTGACCCAAGGTACAACTATCTTGCAAAGTATTAAATTTTATTTTCAAGTTGATAAAACAAATATGAAATGAATCCTAATTAAAACCATCAAGTGTTGGAATTTGTCATTTAAGTGTAGTGTCATGTAGTTATCTTTTAAAACATAGAGAGAGTAGTCTCTATAGAAGTAGAGAAATATATTGATATTGGATTTTCTTCTAAGTTGATGTAGATCTTTTTAACCTTCAATAATAGGTACTAGAGGATAAAATCAAGGATAATAATCAAAGAAATTGTATTAGGACTAGACACGGGCAATAATGCCCTGTGAATGGGACCAAGGTTGAAATTTTTTCAAACTGTTTCTATATGCACTAAAATTTGATATGGATATAATATTCACATGCCTTAACAATATGGGAGGGTTTCTGGAATTAAATTTGACTCACACACCCACTTTTTTCCATTATCAATTCATCATGTAAACCATAAACCCTAATTTTCTTTCAAAGTACACAAATTGATTGACACAAGTTTTAAGTTTTCATCAGTCTTTCTTCATTTTTCTTTCAGGTTATCCATTAATGTATATACAATGTATCTGTGTCATATTTTTGATGAAAAATCCCTCTTTTTCGTTGATTTCTTAATCAACGCCATAAAATACTAGAGGCAGGCAACAATGACATGTGAATGTGGCCAACGTTGAAATGTTTTCAAACGGTTTCTATATGTATTGAAATTTGACATGGATAGACTATTCACATGCCTTAACGATATAGGTGGATTTCTGGACTCAAATTTGACTCAAACACCCACTTCTTCCATCATCATATCATCATGTAATCCATAAACCCTATTTTTCATATGTTCTAGTAGATATGTTAATGATTCCAAATTTCATATTTGTATTTGACTCAAGGTACAACTAGCTTGCAAAGTATCAAATTTTAATTTCAAGTTGATAAACAAAATATGAAATGAATCCAAGCATCATTTGATATCATCGCAAGAGAGACGGATGTAAATAATCTTGCGACGAATTAGCTACACTCTCGACGAAAAAAGTTCATCGATAGTATAGCTAATTCGTCGCAAGAGTTTGTCTTTCAATGGTGTTACATGGTTTGCAAGGAGTGTAGGGATTATATGGTGCAATGTATTTTAGTCTATAAGAACAATATATATTCCAAACCTCAAAATGGATAGTACCATATCTTGTTCATGAGATAAATATTCTTTGTATGTTTCCTTTGTGGTGGTTCAAGCCCTCAGTACACATGATGCATGAAAATTAAATGTAACAATTTGACTATTGAATGATAGTGTTATGTCACCCTTGGTTAAGGAAAGAACATAAGGTTCTTAGGTCCTATTTCAATATTCTTAGAATTGAGATTCGTTACATAGTCCTTGAAAAAAGACAAAATACCTATGTTGCGGATATGTGGTCTTTGTGTGGGACATTTTATGTGATTAGTATGTTTTGTAAAAAAATAATGGATCTTGCGGACTACACCATGGTCAAGGAATGAGGAAAAAGGAACAAGGAACAAGGAACATAAATTGTACTAGGACTAGACATAGGCAACAGTGACCTGTGAATGGGGACAACGTTGAAATTTTTTCAAACTGTTTTTGTATGCATTGAAATTTGTCATGGATAGACTATTCACATGCCTTAACGATATGAGAGGGTTTCTGGACTCAAATTTGACTCACACACCCACTTTCTTCCATCATCAATTCATGATGTAAACCATAAACCCTAATTTTCTTTCAAAGTACACTAATTGGTTGACGCAAGTTTTAAGTTTTCATTAGTCTTTCTTCATTTTTCTTTCAGGTTCTACATTAATGTATATACAATGTATCTGTTTCATAGTTGTTATGAAAAATCCCTCTTTTTCATTGATTCCTTAATCAACACCATACAAATACTCCCTTGTAGTACTAGACGTGGGGATGTGTGTACTGTCAAACGAATTTTACAAGGAATAAGGAACATAAATTGTATGAGGACTAGACACAGGCAATAATGACCTGTGAATGGGGCCAACATTGAAATTTTTTCAAACTGTTTTGTATGCACTAAAATTTGACATGGATAGACTATTCACATTCCTTAACAATATGGGAGGGTTTCTGGACTCAAATTTGACTCACACACCCACTTTCTTCCATCATCAATTCATCATGTAAACCATAAACCTTATTTTTCATATGTTCTAGTAGATATGTTAATGATTCCTAATTTCATATTTGTATTTGACTCAAGGTACAACTAGCTTGCAAAGTATCAAATTTTAAGTTCCAGTTGATAAACCAAATATGAAATGAATCCTAATTAAAACCATCAAGTGTTGGAATTTGTCATTTAAGTGTAGTGTCATGTAGTTATCTTTTAAAACATAAAGAGATTAGTCTCTATAGAAGTAGAGAAATAAATTGATATTGGATTCTCTTCTAAGCTGGTGTTGATCATTTTAACCTTCAAGAATAGGTAATAGAGGAGAAAATCAAGGATAATAATCAAGGAAATTGTATTAGTACTAGACACGGGCAACAATGACCTTTGAATGGGAGCAACATTGAAATGTTTTCAAATTATTTTTGTATGCACTAAAATTTGACATGGATAGACTATTCGCATACCTTAATGATATGGGAGGGTTTATGGACTCAAATTTGAATCAGTACACACCCACTTTTTTCTATCATCAATTCATCATGTAAACCATAAACCCTAATTTTCTTTCAAAGAACACAAATTGGTTGGCGCAAGTTTTAAGTTTTCATCAGTCTTTCTTCATTTTTATTTCAGGTTCTACATTAATGTATATAAAATGTATCTATGTCATAGTTGTGATGAAAAATCCCTCTTTTTCGTTGATTTCTTAATAAACACCATAAAAATACTAGAGGTAAGCAATAGTGACATGTGAATGGGGCCAACTTTGAAATTTTTTCAAACTGTTTTTGTATGCATTGAAATTTTACATGGATATACTATTCACATGCCTTAACGATATGGGATGGTTTCTGGACTCAAATTACACTCACACACCCACTTTCTTCCATCATCATATCATCATGTAAAACATAAACCCTATTTTTCATATGTTCTAGTAGATATGTTAATGATTCCAAATTTCATATTTGTATTTGACTCAAGGTACAACTAGCTTGCAAAGTATCAAATTTTAATTTCAACTTGATAAATCAAATATGAAATGAATCCAAACATCATTTGATATCTTCGTAAGAGAGACAAATGTAATTAATCTTGTGATGAATTAGCTATACTATCGACGAAAAAATTTCCTCGATAGTATAGCTAATTCGTCGCAAGAATGTGTCTTTCAATGGTGTTACACGATTTGCAAGGAGTGTATGGCTTATATGGTGCAATTTAGTGTAGTCTACAATAAAATTATCTATGCCAAACCTCAAAATGGATAGTACCATATCTTGTTCATATGACAAATATTCTTTGTATGTTTCCTTTGTGGTGGCTCAAGCCCTCAGTACACATGATTAATGATGAAGAAATGTAACAATTTGACCTTTGAATGATAGTGTTATGTCACCCATGGTTAAGGAAAGAACATAAGGTTCTTAGGTCCTATTTGAATCTTCTTAGAATTGAGATTCGTTACATAGTCCTTGAAAAAAGATAAAAGACTTATGTAGCGAATATTTGGTCTTTGTGTGGGACATTTTATGCCATTAGTATGCTTTGTACAAAAATAATGGATCTTGGGGACTAAACCATGGTCAAGGAATGAGGAATAAGGAACAAGGAACAAACAAAAAGGAACGAGGAACAAGGAACAAGGAATGCAAATTGTACTAGGACTAGACACGGGCAACAATGACTTGTGAATGGGGCCAACCTTGATTTTTTTTCAAATTGTTTTTGTATGCACTAAAATTTGTCATGGATAGAATATTCACATGCCTTAACTATATGGGAGGTTTTCTGGACTCAAATTGGACTCACACACCCACTTTTTTCCATCATCAATTCATCACGTAAACCAGAAACCCTAATTTTCTTTCAAAGTACACAAATTGGTTGACAAAAGTTTTAAGTTTTCATCAGTATTTCTTCATTTTTCTTTCAAGTTCTACATTAATGTATATACAATGTATCTGTGTCATAGTTTTGATGAAAAATCCCTCTTTTTCGTCGATTGCTTAATCAACACCATAAAAATACTCCCTTGTAGTACTAGATGTGGGGACATGTGTACTGTCAAATGAAGTTTACAAGGAACAAGGAACCAAAATTGTACGAGGACTAGACACATGCAACAATGACCTGTGAATGGGGCCAGCATTGAAATTTTTTCAAACTGTTTCTGTATGCATTGAAATTTGACATGGATAGATTATTCACATGCCTTAACGATATGGGAGGGTTTTTGGACTTAAATTTGACTCACACACCCACTTTTTTCCATCATCAATTCATCATGTAAATCATAAACCCTATTTTTCATATGTTCTAGTAGATATGTTAATGATTCCTAATTTCATATTTGCATTTGACTCAAGGTACAACTAGCTTGCAAAGTATCAAATTTTAGTTTCAAGTTGATAAACCAAATATGAAATATGGATGCCATAAGAATTGTTTCACACCACATATGGCCAGAGTCAAGGCATATAACATCATTGAGGGAGGAAAACAAGGGCCTTATGTTGTAAACAAACATTTATTTTACTTAATGGACAAGAAGAAGGGCTCCAATTCGGAATGTGGAAACCATTAATATATTTTTCATATCAAAATATGAATGGATCTCTTAACCTATACCATGGCTAAGGGAGGAAAACAAAGGCCTTAGGATACACAAATTTCTAAGGATTAATGGCCATGAAAACGGCCTTAAAACACTACACTAATCCTCTCTTCGGAAATTGTGGCCATTGGGTGGGATATGGACACTACTCACAAGTTTTATGCACCATGTAATTCACATGGGATATTGTCCATGGCCAGGGAGTAAGATAGGCCCTATTTGAATGTTTTAAGTATTAGGATTCATGTTGTAGTCCTTAAATAGCCATACAAGAATTGTGTAGGGGATATTTATCCTATGTGGGGAATATTTCGCACCATTAATATGTCTTATACAATAAGAATGGGTCTTTGGGCCTTAGGCCATAAATGAAGATTTCTTGTGATAAATGGCCATGGAAAATGTCTTTGACTAGGAATATGGACAAAATTAGTATGTTTTGAACAATAAGAATGGGTATTAGAATTACCTCCACCATGGCCAGGGGAGGAAAACGATATATTTAGGTCCCAGAGAAATATTCTTAGGGTATTTACCATGGCCAGGGAATGAACATAAGGTGATTATTCCTTTTTTACATATTCTTAGGAGAGAGCTTCGTGATGTAGTCATAAAAAAACTAGACAAGACCTATATAGGGGATCTTTCACCTGTGTGCGATATCTTTAGCATCAGTGATATATTTTTTTAAGACTAAGAATGGATCTTAGGGACTATACCATGTTGAAGGGAGGAAATTAACAAGGAACTTGGGTCCAAAATGAATCTTTTTGAGTTTAAGGGCCATGCACTAGGCCTTGAACAACCATGTATATCCTTTCTAAATAATCTTTATCCTCTAAGTGGGATATGGGTTCCATTAGGAGTTTGTTCACACCACATATGAGATTAAAGGAATATACCATCATTGAGGGATGAAAACAAGTGCCTTTGGCCCTAAACAAAGCTTTCATGTGTTTAATGGCCATGAACAAGGCCTCCAACTAGGAATATGGGCACCATTAGTATGTTTTTAACAATAAGAATGGGTCATAAGAACTCTACCATGACTAGAGAGGAAAAAAATGGCCTTAGGTACTAAACATATTTTCTTTGGCTCATTGGACATTAACAAGGCCTAAAACCACCACATCTATCATATTTAATAGACTATGGTGCTTGGGTGGGATATGAGTGTCATTCACAATTGAAGGGCCATGAACTAGGCCTCAAATAACCATGTAGATCTTATTTAAGAGATATTTTACCTTCCAGTGAGATATGGGTGTCATTAGGAATTATTTTGCACCATATATGTAATTCAAGGTTTATATCATCACTAATTAGGGAGGTTGTCCCCTTGAAGTGGCTTCATTTTCATCAACTCTTTATCAATATCAAGGAATGGAGCTAATTCTTTCTATTCTTATGTTATTTGTGGACTTTGGTTCATAACAACAAGGGTGTTCACTATCCCCTCTTCTATTATTATTGGTATCCAAAGGACTAAGAAGGATCATTAAATCATACAACACAATGGGAAAATAAAAGAACTAAAATTAGGTAGGAATGTTTTTCTTTCCCATGTATTGTTTGTAGATTTTGTTCACTTATAATTTGGAGTTGGTTCTATTAAGAAAACTTCTTGTATTAAATTATCACTTTTTTTTATTGAATCTATAGGTAAGGAAGTAAACATGCATATATATTATGTTTCAAGTATTATATTTTAGCTAAGGGTTCAAATACCCGGGCTTCACACTAAAATCCAATGGATATGTCTCTAGGGATTGGACCCTAGGGATAGTTATTTATGGTGGGTGGTTAACTCTCATAACATTAGCATTGGAGGCTTTCCTTGTTTATTAGCATTGCTTAGCATACATTCCAATTGGTATACTAGAGGAAATAATAGGAAAATGTTTTAGTTTTTCTAGAAGGGAAGAAAGGAAATGAGGATTCCCTTAGTAAAATGGATAAGAATTGCAAAACCAAAATCCCTTGGAGGTTAGGAATTAAAAAAAAAATCACTTTGAAACAACCTTGGTATCAGACAAACTTGGCACCCATATCCCAATGGAAGGTCAAATATCTCTTAAATATGTTCTTTCCCTAACCATGGACAAGACCTAAGTTCCATACATGGTGTGAAAAAATTGTGAATGGCACCCATATCCCACCCAAACACCATATAAGTATATTAAAATATAGGATAGATGTGGTGGATTGAGGCCTTGTTAATGGCCAATGAGCCAAAGAAAATATGTTTAGGACCTAAGGCCCTTTTTTTCCCTCTCTAGTCATGGTACACACCTTGAGACCTATTCTTATTATGAAAACGTACCAATGGTTCCAAAGATACCCTACATAGATCTTGTGTGGTTGTTTAGGGACTACAACACAAATCTCGGTCCTGAGAAGATTCAAATAGGGCCTAAGCACCTTA
Organism: Picea mariana; assembly: GCA_032191745.1. Classification (NCBI taxonomy): domain Eukaryota; kingdom Viridiplantae; phylum Streptophyta; class Pinopsida; order Pinales; family Pinaceae; genus Picea; species Picea mariana. The sequence continues at coordinate 57,076 of JASDQU010684160.1, read as the reverse complement.
TGTTATTTGTTATACATTATGCCCAAAACTTGTGAATGGTGACCATATCCCACCCAAATTCCATATATCCCTTAGAAATAGGCCATATATCCATATATCCCTTATGAAAGTTCTCAAATTCAAGGGCCATGAAATAGACCTCAAATAACCATGTAGATCTTATTTAAGAGATATTTGACCTTCCAGTGGGATATGGGCGCCATTAAGAATTTTTTTGCACAATATATGTAATTCAAGGTTTATATCATCACCAACAGAAGAAAATTATGGCCTTCTTCCCTAAATGGAGATTTTTTATGCTTAATGGGAAAGCTTGTTAAACAAATTCAATTTTTTAAGCAATAGAAATATTAAATTCTTAAATTTAAGTGGTATATATTTGGTAAACAATATTTAAAATTTCATAAATTAAGTAGTTTAGATCCTTCTTAAATTCCAAATTTCATAAAGGTGAATATGACTCCCTCACCCTGACATGTTTCAAAATGAAATCTTTAGCACTAAAAACTTCTTGTAAGGGAAGATGACTTATTTTTCTTATTTGGGCACGGTAAAGGCCTGTAAACACATCCATTTTTCACAAAACCACCTAATGGAACCTGTAAGACCACTCCAAGATAAAATAACCCACAAAGAGGGCATGTGCCATGGTTGGAGGCCTTGTTCACAACACATTATTCCTAGATTAAGTTTTGTTTTCCATCATAAGGATATTGTTTACCTATTATGATCATGGTCAATGCCTTGATATTTGTCTTTAGTGATCAGGAAAAAATCTTAATGGAAACCATATCCACCTCCCAGGAAAAGGACCCCCTAGTGAGGGTTCATGTCATAGTTCTATATATGTGTTGTTCATATAGCACTTGAGCTCATGAAGGTTCAGTTAGGGCTTAATGTCATTCCCCCCCTCCTTGACCATGTTTAGGAATTAAGACCCATTTCAAATGCATAAAACCTACTAATGGTTCCCACATCCCACTCATAGGCGTGCAAACAAACCATACTTAATGGACTCATGCATTGGCTCGAGCACTCATTCAAGGCTCTTGAGCTCAAGAATATTCAACAATATATTCTTGAGGCAATTGTTTTCCTTCCTCGAACATGGTCAACATCCTATGATATATACTTAGTGCACAAAACCTCCTAATGGACTCGATATCCAACTCTGATGTTAAAAACCCCTTCGATAGGGCTTGTGTTATGGTTTACAAGTGTTGTTCATGGTGATTGATCCTGAGAAGTGATGTTTAGGGAATAAGTTCCAAGTTTTTTCCTCCCCTAACCATGGCATTTGAGCTCAAGAAGGTTTAGTTAGGGCTTAAGACCCTTCTTCCCCCCTTAACCATGTTAATCCCTTAATGAACATAAGATGAATATTCCTTGTTTAAATATTCTTAGGAGAGAGCTTCGTGATGTACTCATAAAAAAACTAGACAAGACCTATGCATGGGATATTTCACCTTTGTGTGGTATCTTTAACATCATTGATATGTTTTTTTAAAGAGTAAGAATGGATCTTAGGGACTATACCATGTTGAAGGGAGGAAAACAAGGAAATTGGGTCCAAAATGAATCTTTTTGGGTTTAAGGGCCATGCACTAGGCATTGAACAACCATGTATATCCTACTCACATCGGTATGTGGAGGACATCGCTTTCCAATATGGGCTCTACTCACATTGTAAGGTGTTCAAAGAATATCTTATAGAGTCTAAAAAATATTTACAATTTGGTAAAGCTATGGCAACTAAGAGTTTATAGAGACTTATTAATCATGAAGGTTTAAGGCAAAAGGTGATTTTATAAAAACATTTAGATCCACTAAATTTTGAGGAATGGATCAGCTCACCTATAAATCTATCTCAAATGTTTGTATCATCTATAAATTTTTGGTTTTGTTTTTTATCATGTTATCCTTGAAGGTTAGCAATGGTGGGAAGGTAGGGGTGGGTGTTAATCTATGGGTGGGTTGTAATAGTAATTAAAAAAATAATAAATTATAAATAATATATATATGTAATATAAATAAACAAAAATAAAACATAAAAAAAATAAAAATAAAAAATAAAATTCATTCAAACTTAAACATTGAAACTCTCCATCGCACGCAAAGAACAGAGGAGAGATTGGTGACCTGTTTCAAATCGTGCCCAGGAGATCGAGAGCCCGTGGGAGGATAAGGAAAATCCTGGAGGTAGAAGAGAAAGCCAACGAGGGACATTTTACCATCCTGCGAAGAGAGAGTCAGAGAGTAGACAACTCGAGGTGAGGAGATAGCTCAAG
>JASDQU010684160.1:26032-38443 GCA_032191745.1 Picea mariana | reverse complement strand
ACTGTTCATGAAATTTTCATTGGAAGGAAAATAAATTGAGTTAAGAGGTATCACAGGGGATTGGGTGTTTTTAAGACTACAACCATACAAACAGATGTCCCTCAAGCAAGCCAAGAAGGATAATAAATTATCACCAAAGTACTATGGCCCTTATAAGGTGTTGCAAAAGATTGGTACTATGGCATACAAATTGGAGTTGCATGCATCTTCATGAGTACACCTAGTTTTCCATGTTTCATGCTTAAAGAAGGTTATAGGTGACAAGATCCTGGTTCAAACTATATTTCCAAAACTTGACGAGGAAGGAAAAATCATATTGGATCCTGAAGCCATCACTGACACAAGAATTCGCTAGTTGAGGAATAGATCCATTTCAGAGTATCGCATTAAATGGAGGAAACTACCGGCTGGAGATTCCAGTTGGGAAGATGAGTCTTTATATAGAATCATCCAGAGTTACTCAAGCGATGCGGACAACACTTGTCTCAAGGGGAGGGGCATGTTAAGCCCTAATATTGGCTCATTACCCCTTAATTGGGGCATATTACATTAGTAATGTTATTTTATTTATGTCGGATTTATTCCATTAGTTGTAATTATACCTCATAGTCTCCTATATATACCAAGGAGACATTTTCATTTGGAATCATCTTGTACTTGAACATTTAAGTGGGGTAAAAGGAGGTTGCCCCCCTCGAAGAGGCTTGTTATCTGAAATTATCTCTTTTTCAAGGTGTTGAGTACTTTTTCTAAGGTTTTTCTATGCGATATTGATATTTGATTCTTAACAATGTATATATTGGAAGGCATAGCTGCAATTTTGATGAAAAATTACTCATTGAGGATTACCTTTTGAGGCATCATTGCATATTTTGAGGCATGGTGGTGCATGTGGCAGATTTTTGCCTTTTTGGAGCCCTTATTGGTACATTTTCATGCATATTTTTTTTGTATTGAGGGTGCATCTTACACATTTCGAGGCACAATCATATATTTGAAGGCATGCCAGATCCCATGGAGTGGTATTGGATGCTTGAAGAACACCCTTCATGTGATGGTTTCCCTCGTCACTCTAGTGCCCTCATACTTGGAAAACGTTTTCCTTGGAAGGAGAGACCATCATTTGAGTGGATTAATATATTGTTTTAGTTGTTGGAATGTAGTGATCTTGATTTGTTGAGATGAGAAGTGCTCTCCATAAGTAAATTTTTTAATGAAAATGTAGGTGGAAGCTAGAATAGATTACAAAGCTAAAGGAGATCATTGGATATCCTTGAGGATGGTTTTATTGAATAAAGCTATTGTCGTGGGAGGAATTCCTCTGTGTGATTCTATTTGCAAGACATTGTAGGCTCATATGTAAAAACTTGGAATCATTCACCTTCTCAAGGACATTTTTTCCCAATAATAGGAAGCCATATTAGATTTGTGTTTTTATAAGAGGTGCTTTACCTGAGGAAAGATGTCCAAATTTTTCTTGAATATTTTATTATGGAGGTAGTTGAGGGATTCATCTATAAAATAAGGATGGAGCTCATCTCCAAGGGTGTGATTCTTGGAGGAGTATAAGACTGGGTATACTTGATTGTTGCAGCTAGCAAGATAAATCTTTTGGGGCTGCCATCTTCCTCATTCACTCTCTTATTGACCACCTATTTCCTCGATCCATTCATCTTTGATTATCTCTCTTTAGTTCATTGTATTGATTAGGGATGAATTCAATATGGCATTCCTTAAGTTGAGATTAGTCACCACTCCCTTGCTATCTTCCCTAAGAGGTTATATTTGGTAGTTGCATCATGTAGCCTATAGCTATAAGGTCACCTTCATTTCCATGAAATTTCCTTCCTCTCAATGCTCTCCTCCTACCTTCTATGGTGCTTAATTAACGTTGTTTCCTTATGTTCATTTTTCATCTCCATGCTAGAATTTTCACCTCATGCCTTCAACAATGCCTTTCTAGAATCAATAACACATGCCCTCGCTAATGTCGCCTTATGGATAATTTGTATGTCATGATGAACTTAAGTAGATCTAGTTGAATACCAATGAACATGTAATATGACTATTTTTCATTATTTTTGAACCATCAACATAGGATTATCAATGGTTAGCTATCAACATGTTCAGAGCACTTTTCTAGTGGGATTTGTTTATTATAACAATTTTGGTCCCTCATCAAAGCAACACCCATTCATCACATATTTCAACCATAAGTAACATTTATTTCATAGAGGTATTATGACCCGAATTCAAATGTATCATGTTACACATGTTATGGTTTCATATTGTAATTAACATGATTATCATCATGAACATAGGTATGCTTTCCTCATTGATAAGATTATAGAACATGTTCACATCACAATTGTTGTTATGTAGGTGATATTATATCTCTCTCCAAGGTTGGGTTACCTTCAACAAGGTTCCCAATACCTACAATATATTGAATCTATTTTTCATAATTAAAAAAAACCTTTTATGAATGAACATGATAAGATATTGGTCAACAAGGAGAAGCCCCCATGATCCTTATGAGTATTCAAGATGTGTATGGTGGTCTCCATAATCATAAAAGTTTACTATGTTAGAAATGATGACATTTGATTCAATGTTGTATAGGTGTACTAAGTGAACTATGACATTTGCATGGTATTTTTAAAATTTGGGTCATTTTGCTTCCATTTATCTGGATAATTAGCTCATAATTTTTTTCATTAGCAGTACTGCACACATAGTAATCTATCAAGAAAATATTTCTTTGCTTAAAAACTCTTACTCCTTCCCATAGCTAGTTTTCATCGAAGTTTAAATTCTTGCATTTCATTTTCCTCTTGCATGGTTTAAAGAGTTGAGTCAAAACGCCATCAGTTTCACGACCACTCCTTTGAGTAACAATAACCTAAAATCAAGCGCTAATTAAAATTTATCTAGCAACTTTTCTAGGGCTCTTCAAACCCATATTAGCTTAGGTGTAGAGATTTGGAATAGGATTGTGAGAATATCTTTCCAAAGCTTCTAAACAAACATAAATCCTTGAGTTAGGGAGTGAAATTTTGTTTCTATATCACTGACTTTGGGAAGCCCTTCTAACACAAGGGTCAATCACGAGGTCACATTGGGGCCCTCAGAGTAATCAACGCTGCTTTTTTGGTCTTGGTGTTGAGTGTCGACGGTCCCCCCTCTACTTTGGTATAGTAGGTGGTACCATAGAGGCCATAATATTTTATACTTCCTACATAAGGTGAAAACACAGGGAAGGTGGTGTTGTACCTGGGATCGACGTTGGCTAGACTCACTCGAACTCCTTGGAGGATTGCCCACTGCTTGGTGAGGTAAATTGCACCAGGGTGTTAGTTCAATAAACAGGTTGTCAACATAACTTTCCCACCCGCCGAAACTCGGCCCCTTCGCGCATCGATTCTGTGATGTTGGATTCCATCACCAACTAACGCTTCTTTGTGAGAAGGTTTGTTTGCAAGATTGACTCCTAGATTAATTAGCGTGTGTTATTTTTTCTCCTTAGTTGGCCTTAGGATTGAGTTTGTGTTTAATGGAATTAGTTCCAGATTAATTCCTCATTTGATCAATACAAAATATGGATACCATTAAAATAAAAGGGAATAAAGAGGTAACAAATATCTCATACCTAACTTACATCTTATAATTCTCCAACATTTTTCTTTACACTTAGTGCAACAAACACCAAATGGAATGGTTTACACAAGGTCAATGGAGAATGTGATTGGCGAATTCAAAATATTATCATAAACCCACATCTCACATTTTTTACATGCACCATAGATTCACAATCTTTCATGAAGAGGTCTGGGAGAAATGCCTCCATGCAAAATTGTCCACATCAGAATTGTCCATGTCCTTGATGGAAATATATAAAATTTCCTTGAATATATTTTAGTCCTTGTCTTTCTTAAAAAGGATGATCCCATTATGCAAGTGGTCAAAGACTACTTTTATCCCCCCTCTATCTGGTAAAGGCTACTTCTTATACTATCCTTCCCCTACATTAGGGAGTGTTGTGTCCCTTTTTTGGAAAATAAGTGAGGTTCTTCTTCTTTCTCCCAACATTCTCCCAACATCTTGGACATGAATACATGCAACCTCAAAACTAACGTTTAGGGAAACTAGAATCCAATCATGAACATGTTCAACATTACACCCTCTTGCATCCATGATATATGACCACGTACTCATCCAAGTATGGGAGGTGAAGGTGGGAATATAAAACCATTCGGTTTTCCTCCAAGGTGTTGAGCTAGAGTTCTCACAAGGCCTTGATATATTTTGAGGTCCTCATATTCAACTCACTAAACCTCCCTCTTAGCTTGAAACTCACTTCTCTTCAAAGCAAGAGGGAAGCCCCTCCTCTTAGATCAATAGTTGTTTCCCTTGATCTGACCCTCTCCTGACCTCTTCAACATATCCACCTTTTGATGGAACATATATCTTTCCTTCTTTCTTTCAAGTGGTTGCTCCACTCACTATCCATGGCCCAATTGAACCTTGGGTCTCCCCATCAACCATGCCATTATCCCTTAGATCCATGAGTCTTGGTACATATATATTGACGGTTCCTCAAACTTTACCCTGAACTTCTATCCTTGATATATTCTAAAAAGGCAAAGTAAACATGTAGAAACAACAATTGGCCCCTTACAATAAAAAAATTCCAAACCTTAGCCAAGGAATGTTAATGTCCTACTCCAAACCTTAGCCAAGGAATGTTAATGTCCTACTCCAAACCTTATCCAAGGAATGTAGTACTTGTATTGTAAATACACCACATAAAAGCTTCACCACCCAAATATAGTTGTATTGTAAATACATCTTCCCACTTTCCCCTTATAATATGCAAACATTCACTAAGATTAATCTGATTTTTATCTTCACAAAAATGTGGTGTTGCCATTAATTCTTAAGCAACAAATACTTTAAATATAGGTTCAAATAACAATTGGCATAGCTTACTCTCCAATGCACATATGAATTTGAAATTGTAGGTGGAGATTCCTCTTTCAATAGTCTTCAAAACTCCTTTTGCAACACGTGAATAGGAGGTATTGTTAAAATTTCCTCGAGATAAAGCTTATCCAATATTAATTTGTACCCTAGAATGCATCTCTTTCTTTGTCTCTAGGATTAGTAGGTGCATGGATTATGACAATACAAAGTTACTGACCATTTGTTGGGATGTGGGTAATAACTTAATGTCTTGAATTGTCTCCCATAAACCTTATTTGGTTGATATTTCCAATGTCTTTCCGCATTACAAGCACTCCACTAGATACTGCCTTATGATAGGATATAATAAAAGAGGATCCCTTTCAAATCATATTTACAACCCCAATATACATTACTAAGTTGACTAAGAACTAGATGGCATTCAACTAACACAACTATTTGAGACTTCCAAGCCCTTATTAGCCTATTTAACTCAATTGATTAGACAAGTAGAAGGAAATTACCTGTAGGGAGGAGCTGTGTTCCCCCACCACCTTTTGGGAATTAGCAACATAGTAGATCACATTCCCACCTTCAAAAGAAGGGGGGAAATCCATGTAGCCATTAAGTGTTTCTATATGTCCTTCTTGCAAACTTGGACCTACATGATGATTGCAGTCTTGCTTTACAGAAACTATTTTTTTCCTCTTGTAGGCCTCAAATTGGAGTAGTTCTCGTGAAGATTTTGTTAGCATTCTCCCTCCTTGGATTGTTGTCACTGAAAACTTTGTCACACCTTGAATGCTTCCATAAGACACTATAGCACTGAACACAATGCTTCATTTGTTACCGCACCACTCATAATTAGTGGGTGACTCTCTCACACCCATCTTCTCAACTAAGTTATGCATGTCAAGTGTTGCAACCCAAAACACTTCCACTAAGGTGTTCCTTGTTTTGGTGTTCTTTCTAGTGACTCACTTTCTACCTACAACCTTATCATGTCGCAGACCTATCCAGCCTATAAATTCACACACTTTCATCTTTGACTACGATGTATTCTCCATTAAGATTTATCATCGCTTTTCTCCACCAAGACAATGACACTTTTTTCATTGCAACTTAAGCCAAATCTCTATGCACCATATGCACAACTTGTTTCACTCTAGTGAGCACCTCACCCATATTGCAATGCAACTTGTAATGTGTGTGGCTACACCATGTCAAGTTCCTAAGTCACAACCGACTCATCCCATTTTCATTCACCTTGATCAAGATAGTACACATGGAAAGTGCATTTGTTCTTTATGGGAAAACAAAAATCCTTAAATCCTCCCCCACTTATGTTCAATGTTGCCCCAACAACATCCTTGTAAATTCTACATGTCTCTGTCAACTAACTACTATACTACATAGACTCACCATCCATTTTCAACTAAACTCACTTCACTTTCTTCACATTGCCACACACACTTGTACTTAACTTCAACTCCAATTTCCCATGCCTTAGTACACCTTTGTCTTCATGCCATCAAACAATCTAGGTAGCTAGTCCAATTCTACATTGAAAACCATGAAATCACATCATCATGTGTTGTAGAATCAAACACTCCTACACGGATTTTCTAATGCACTTCTTTGTATGTGATGCTCTCTTTAATAGACTCAAGTTCCTGATCTCTCATTTAAAATATGCTAAGTCCTACCAACTTAAACCAAACTAGGCACTTACTTCCTTTTGGGGTGCTTTGGCTCCACTACCTTCCAAGCTAGTAGTGAGTCGTCCTATGAATTTGTTTAGTGATAAAAGGATGGAAAGTAGCCACCAATGCCACCAAAAACACTAACATTGGAATCCATTCCTTCCTTAAAGTATACATCATTTTTTCTAGAACTGCTTAAGTCAAATGAACCATCCAACAAAATTTTAGACCATCTTGATTCTCTAAATAGACATCCACTACTTTGGATATTGTAAACATAGTGTTATTTACTATGGATTCAAACCTAGTAAACAACTTTTTGTGTGGGCCTTCATCCACCAAAGGTTACCAAAAACCTACACTTGAGATCTTCTTTGATGTCTTAAAACCTCCAAATTCCTCTTTGTAAGGTTTCACTATTGCATTATTGGTTGTTCTAATCATAGTCATGGTAGTCTCCTAGTGATTGTGCTCTATTTACCCCTCAACATAGGAATTACATGAAGTTTTGTGTCATCAAAGCTTAACAAATTGTTAAGTTGAGGGATTGGTGCCACCTATCACATCCTCATAAACTCTTTCACAAAAACAACTTCAAAGTCATCCATTGGTACCACTTCGAAACTAGTAGTTCCACTCTAGTGTCCAAGCTATAATTTGACTCCTTTAGAGAAGCCAACCACCCTCCTTGTGTTAGAGTTTACTGCCTTGAAAAAATACTGCACCAATTTCAACTGCACATTGAGTTTAACAACCACTACTTCCTACATAAAAATGTGGTTGCACTATTGTTAACCATCGCCATAACTAACTTATTCTTCAACTTGGATTGAACAAAACTAATATTTGTATAGTTCTAATATTGGCATATTAGTGCCCCTACTAATATTGGTAATTTTACCCTAGTCTAATTGTGCATCCAAAACTAAAGATATAAAATTTTTATTTAGAACTTTGAATATAGAAAAAAAAGTTCATAAATTGGAACTAGGATGAGGATGGACTACTCACTAACAACACGTGCACATGCAACTAAATGTACAACCAAACAGATACCTGTCATATATTTCTTCATCGAGTGAGGAAAGATTAGGACAAATAGAGGGAAATGAGACTGCATCTAGTAGATATGATAAGCAAACAAGGGCCATAGGTGAAAAAGTCAGAAGAAAATTGTGTAGATGCATGGAATGTTTTCTTGCCGAAGGAGGATCATGCTCTTATGATGATGAGATCATAGGAGACATAGAGGTGCCACTTAGGTATAAACATATGGTGAAACAATAGGTACCTAAGGAACTACCTCCTATAGATGTTGACTTCATTGTCAACAATAGGACATATTGCATTGCACCATCCTCCCTGCATGGTCTGCGGCTATTTTCCATGGATGGAATAATTGTGAAATACAATGCAATAACTGAATTGATAGACTATGTCAGACCGTGTTACAATTATACTGATTGGAAGAGGCTAGTCTGGTACATGCGAAGTATGCAGAGATATGCACTCATCGTAAATTATATACAACTAATAAATAAGGATAAAAATAAGGGAGCGACTATCTATATTGATGGAAGGACTAAAACTTCTGGCAATATCGCAGGGTTTATAAATAACACATGACCCAGGACAACAAACAAGCAACCAAATTGCATATATGAGGGAAGTGAAGAGAATCGGGTAGTCTTGTGCGTAATAAAAAAGATAGCTCTCGAGGAAGAGTTATTAGTGGATTACCATTTGAATTGAATAGAAACATCAACTAATGGTGTGCAGGTACTTATGAAACACCTCTTTAAGAAACCTCTATTGATTGCATTATATTTTTTTATTATCTTTAACATTGTTTTAAATATTTCAAGGTCCCAATTTTATAACAATGTGGGAGATTGATCATTGAGGTTGATTTTATTTGGGTGGCAATCAATTTTTTTGTTATCGTTAACAATTTTTTTAATATTTAGGGGTTATAATTATATTATAATGTGGTAGGATGATCGTGGAAAAGGGCCAGCCACAGAACATGTAAATGATTATCAATTTCCACTTTCATTTTATGTGAATTTTATTATTTGATTATATAGTTTTACTGAAATAATATTGCTTTTGTTGAAATTATATGTAGTCGACAGGCCATGTTGATCATGATTTCGTCGATGAGGAGGGGTCGTATTCATCCCCTGATACTATGGTATTAATAAAAAAAAAGATCATTAAAGTGAACACGAACTTTCTAGCTTATTAGATCGTCTAGACCAAACTCCCGACGTCCTAGTAAAGATCAATCTCCTTATGTCACAACTTAACAGATATAAGGTAATAACCATAATTTAAAGTATTTTTTTCTAATGTACTCAAATGTTCAATTATGAAACTTTGTTCTTTAACTTTTACATTATCTCACGAAAAAACATTTTATTTTTTATAAAGAGATTTTTGGAACCTATTCATCCCGATGTTGGTAGTAGTGGCGTTGCAAAGATGCTATAGAGTCTTGATGTGGGAAGTCATACAGCTGCTAGAGTACTATTTACTTCTCCATATTCCACACCTAATTTTGATAGGACTCAGGAGCCATGACATGCACCGCCAGACATCCACACATCGGTCAGAGTCTAGAGATGGTGGTAGAGATGAGGCTGGTGATGTGGTTGACATGATTGCATTTCCTGGAGCTAGACGTGTGACAAGCACGGGGACCCTTCCGTGCACATTTTTGGTCAACGATAATGGACTTCTATTAAAACAATCAAGACTCCCAGGTAGTTTTAATTCATATTTTAATCGTTTAATGTTGTCCATCTCATAAATAAATCATCTAGATTATTAATTTTAAATTAATGATCATATCTTTTTGTGTGTAGGAAACGACCATTTTTATAGGCACCTAGAGAGTAAGGCCTTGTTGATTTTTGGGGCAACATTACACATGAGGTGGAATTGCTAGAATTCCAACCTCAAAAAGGAACTTATGGATTATCTTGACGGCCAATTTGGACTAGACACGTTCAATAAAAAAACGGTCACCTCTGCAGCGGACGAATATTTAAAATATATGCGGGATGTTTATAGACAAATCTTGGCAGGAAATCCTAGATATGAGCATCCTCCCTCAATTCCAGAGAGGGAGTGGAAGGCGATCATTGATGATGCAAAAGAGAATATTTTGAAAAAATGGAGAAAAAATAACTGGTACACCAAGGTAAATTACAATATTTTGATTTCAATACCAACTTTAATTTTCTTTAGATCTAAATAAAAGTGTGGTTATATATAACATACATGAAAATTTTGATGATAGGTTGTCTGACACTTCGAAGGCAACCAAAGAAAGGATTGCCAAACATGGCCAACACAAGCTAGGCCAGGGTGGCTACTCGCAGTTATAGTCATGAATCGTAAGTACCCAAACATCTTAAGAATATTATTTGTATCTCCTTACAACTTTCAGGTAATTGCGGCCAAAAACATTAAAAAACCATACCCTTATGCAATATAGGGCGACGACTTCGGAACTGAAACCATGAAGGAAGACCTACAACTTGGTTACAATTACGGTTATAAATCTGTGGTTGATTGTAGGAAAAGTAGGGGGCAGACCCCAAGATCCAGTTTGCGGGATAAGGTAAATAAAAATCAGTCCACATTAGCCTTTCATTACTTATAAAATACGTAAATGTTTGATATCGTCCATAATTTAATGTCTTACTTTGTTTTAACCAAGGGAAAAACAATATCAACGAAACCATTAGTACTGGACAACAAAGCGTTGATAGTGCAACGCATCTAGAAGATCATGGTGCTCCCTAGCATCCACCCCATCCCAATGGGGTGCATCCCCAAGATGTTCCTATGACTGAGGCCCACGACGGTAAAATGGTTGTATATTAATCATATACTTAATAATTTTGTACTTATAAATTTTGACATTTCAATGGCAGAGAATGTCATATTTGATCCTCCTCGACCTGAAGATCAGGTGAACAGGTCGGAAAGCATTCCAACGATGCCGACTAGAGGACCGAGTAAATAATTACATTGCAGAGTTTTTTTTTAATATTAATGAACTACTTCAATGATATTTAAAAATTGTCCATATAAATTTAATGTTTTTTTGTTTTTGTAGGTGATGGCCCCTCACAACAGAATCCATGTCATGGGTACGAGACCATACGTACTCAGTGTGAAAGGACTGAAACAACATCAACTGTTGAAGAGCACCCAGTAAACGAAGACATAAGGATGGATGAATTACTTAATACCTAGAAAACACAAAAGAAGACTAAAAGAAATCGATGATGTGTAATAATTTTATAAGATAGTTAGATGTACATTATATAGTTGAACATGTAATGATGCATATAATGCATTGACATTATGGGTACTTTTTCATGTGATAATATACACAAGGCTATTTCTATGGCTTGTATATATTTGTGAATGTAATTTTGTTATACACTTAATGATAATTTCAACTTCTCTTAGACTTGGTATATATTGATTCAATACTCCTTGGTTCTATTGGTTCTATTGGCCTTGACATACAATTTATGGATCAATTGTTGGCTCCATGGATATCATCCTAGCGATTTGAAGGCATTGGTAAACATGAAATTTAAGAGATTGAATTGTTCAAGTTTAGATTTAAATTTTACATGCTTGTTTGTTTGTGGGTTTCAAGATTTCCAAACTTGTATCTCTTTGTCTTTTAAGAATGGTAATCTCTTTGTATTTTAAGATATAACATGAGAATCCAAGCAAGACCTGGTGCCTTGTGCTTGGGCTATGGAGTCTAGGCAACGGATAGAACTTGAATATGCAAATGCAACTTCCAAAATCTTGTGACATGATATATGCAACTTTGAAAGTCTTGTGGCGTGCATGTGGCAATAATCTTTTCCAATCAATGTGCAAACTTTAAACTTGGTGCAACATGCAAAAACAATTTTTTGGGAAGATGCAATAAGAATTTTTTGGAAGCTGTAAAATGAACTTAAAAAATATTACAACTTGTGACATGCATTTTTCAAAATCTCATGACATGCGACATCCATCTTTGAAAATGTTGTGACACGCGATATGAAATATGCAAAAAGCATATGTTCCATGCACGTGAACTTTGAACTTGGTCTGACTTGTTAACTTTGAACTTGATGTGACATGTGACATGCAAAACTTGAACTTGGTGTGACATGTGATATGTGAACTTTGAACTTTGTGTGACATGAAACATGCATCTTTTTGCAACTTGTGAAACACATATTTTAGTATTTTCACCATAACTTTTGAACCCAAAATTTGTTGTATCATATTTGTACCATTGTAAAGGTCTTGTTAAGATATGAAACTTCATTGTTACAATGTGCATCATCTCAATATTCATGTCTACAATATGTGGAGGGTTATTCAAGGTTTCAAGACTTTCTTCATATTTTCCTACTTTAATCCTCTCATGGTCATGTTAATCCATATAAAGGTTCATGATATAAACACTCATTGTTATAATGTTGACCTAAATTCCAATTTTCACTTTGTCAATTAGAGGGCACAATTTTGGCAACAATTTAATGCTTTTAGTTCCATGAAATTTATTTTGTTTCTTCAACAACATTAAGGATTAAACATGAGGGGTTGGAAATGGCGATGTCAAAAATTTTATAATATTTTTTCATAGCATTACCCTTATTTTAATTGTGTCTATTCATTGTGTCTCACATGACAAAGAAACAAAATCACATTGCCA
>JASDQU010684160.1:8855-24301 GCA_032191745.1 Picea mariana | reverse complement strand
ATTAGAGGGCACAATTTTGGCAACAATTTAATGTTTTTAGTTCCATGAAATTTCTTTTGTTTCTTCAACAACATTAAGGATTAAACATGAGGGGTTGGAAATGGTGATGTCAAACATTTACTCTTTCACATATGTGCATCATGTTATCACATGAACCTGTCAGAATTCTGTGGAGTTGTGGTTTCTACCTAAGACTGTAATTTTTCTCTATCTCTCTCCTTTTCACAGACCAAGTCTCAAATTTTTCCCCCTTTGGCTTATAAAATCATTTCTTATTTGCCCCCCCTCTGTGTTTAAGTGCCCTGGTCTCCCTATTTTCCAGCCCATAGCCAGTCGTCTGAATCCTCGATTGTGCAGACCGCAGCCATAAGCACAAAGCTCAATACTTAGAATGGTCTGATATGGACCCGAATCAATAGAGAAAGCAAGTTCAGTTTTCAGCGGAGGATATTTCATTCAAATTCTAGATTTGTGGCCCGTAGGCGATCAAGATTATAAAGTTTCTCAAAGTTTAGTGCCGAGGAGAAGGTCCAAAATCCCGAAACCCGAAATCAACATGGGTCGTTCGATAGAGCAGGATGCATGACATCAGATCCGAACCGCAGTGAAAGTCATTTCAGAAAAAATGAAGTGGGGACTGTGCAATCTTCCCAAGTCCCGAAATGTCAAAGGCTCGAGGTCCTGAAATACAGAAATTTAATTGATTTGTCTGATTCAAAGGGGCATGTGGCACTAGATCTGAGAAATCGTGATTCCGTGACTCGATGGTTTCAGCATGGAGCACGATGTAGGTTCACGAAATGCAAAATCATGAAGCACCCATGAGTTGGGCCTAGGGTCACAGCCCGATGTTGCATGGAGCGATGGAAATGAGCTGTGTCAAAGGCCAAAACTTCCCGCATTAGTCACCGGAGAATATCTGTGTGGTATTGAGGTGTTGGGATTGACTTGAATAAGTTGTGGGCATCGCCTAGGAATTTAGGGGTGTCAGGCCTCATCCCAATCCCGATGAAAGTATTTAATGGAAATGGGGGAGGTGGTTGAAACCTCATTTCACCCCATAAATGGAAAGCATGGTTAAGCTAGTCGTGGAGGAAGAATGTCATCCCAAAGTTCCCATGTCAACGGATTCTCCTGCAAGCCCATATTGATCTGAGTTCGCGTCTGACAGAAGGATGCATGTGAAGACTAACAGAAGAAGATGCAGATGCAAATATTTGATTGTAATGGCTAGGTCATACTCCTAGTGGTGGCGAGTTGTTATGAGTATAAATAATTAGTTTTGTTATGGTCGATGGTTGAGCTACGCTCCCGTATTGTAAAGTTTTAATGAAGCCTATGGTTCTTTGATTATGTGTTGTAATTTGAGACTTCGTGTTTAATGATAGTTAGCATTATTTTCCACCTATTTTGCATTTGATACTGAAAGACTCGGGCATGGATGATCCAGCTGAGTGTTGTAATCATATTGTGATGTATGTTTGATCGCAGTATTGTTATAGCATTTTCATTTTCCTGAAGTTTTGGATCCAAGAGGATATTGTATTTGAAGCTTTTCGTCTTTAGGCTGTTGGAAGACCTAATTTCCATAGCAAACCTTTACATTTTATCCTCAAGTTCTTCCTCCTTCTCACCCTTACTACAACTTACTGACTGAAGTTAAATCAAGACCTCATCTGCCTATGCATGCCAACCCAGTTTTCTGAGCTAAAGCGATATTATCCCGAGTCTGCGCCCATTCGATCCCCCTTAAATTTATTCATTGTGACATACAAATTGATGGGTACTCGACTTATCTCCCCTGCAATCAGGAGGTGACTTCTAGTGCTAACACATCATCTCAATCTTCATGTTTACAATATGTGGAGGGTTATTCAAGGTTTCAAGACTTTCTTCATATTTTCTTATTTTAATCCTCTCATGGTCATGTTAATCCATATAGAGGATCATGATATAAACACTCATTGTTATAATTTTGACATAAATTCCAATCTTCACTTTGTCGATTAGAGGGCACAATTTTGGCAACAATTTAATGTTTTTAGTTCCATGAAATTTGTTTTGTTTCTTCAACTACATTAAGGATTAAACATGAGGGGTTGGAAATGGCGATGTCAAACATTTTATAATATTTTTTCATAGCATTACCCTTATTTTAATTGTGTCTGTTCATTGTGTCTCACATGACAAAGAAACAAAATCACATGGCCATTGTCAATTTATAAGAACATACTAGACTTATTTCACTTCTATCTTTGGTCATAACAGTAACAAAGAATTGTCTTATCATTGTATTTTTGGAAATCGACATCATCCAAGGGATATTATTTTTACTTAAATATATAATGATCTATTTCTTTTGGAGAATTTTCATAGGCATTGATAATATCTAGGGATTTTTGACAATTAGAATTTCAAGGGAGTGTTTATCATCTAATTCAAGGTATTCGATTATCTCTTTTGAAATGTAATCTCCCTTATTACCCCACCAAGTTTTGAAATCATTTTATTATTCATACCAACATTTTATTCCATTGTATCCAAGTTATTATACCACATCAATGCCTTTACTTTAAATATCTACAAAAACAATTTTATGATTATATCTTTGTGCTCAGCCTTCATACCTTCCATTAGTGTATGGATTTTTATCACATGTTCAAATATATATGTAACAATTTGACCTCGAAATCTTAGGTTGAGGTTCATTCATATACATATAGATAGACATGAATTTGGGTACCTTGGAATTTTAGTGAAATACAAAGGACCAAAATCTTTAAGGGCTCTTTCTTTATTATAATTTTATTTTCTCAAAACCTAGTGTTGCATTTTTATTTAGGTCATCATCATATTTTTCTTAGAGTTTCCTATGCAAACCTATTATTTCAACCTCCTTTGTTGGTTCCTCATGGAAAAAATTTCATAATTTTATCATTGATGAGAGAAACCAATGTTATGGCCCCAATTACTTGCCACACATGTTCTTCAATATTATACTTGATTCACATAACCTCATTAAGCATAGATGAAGGATAATTTCCTTTCACTTTGATTTATCACCAATAATTTGATTATCATTGAACCCATGGTTAGTGTTAGATGAAATATATTCTTAATTTTGTACTATAGTTGAATACAAAGAGAGATCAATGTTATCATGAAGTTCTAGAGCATCACATGCCATACCATTTTTATCTTGGAACATTCCATGAACATGTTCACATTCTCCATTTTATATTTAAATATTGGGATCATTAGTATCCCATTCATTACTATAAATTCCCAAGGTTTTTCCACACATCTTACAAACCACTACTAAAATAGAGGGAACCCAACACCATCAATGAAGAAAACAAAATAAACGACAATGAGAGAGTTTTGACCATATGTCAACTAATTTGTCCCTTTAAAAAAACTTCAWTGATGTGCAAGGGAGMAATGTGTCTRTGAGAAAAKACSMARCATYTATCCCCCACATATATTCAATAAGGTGTGTGGGATAAACACRCCCTCAAAACAAAACAAAAAATCACAAGAAGCGACCTAAAACCCTAGTATCATKCTTAGAGMTTAATGTAAAGKCTTYGAGCCAACACMTTAKKCCTAYGAACCAATACCAAKATAAAGGGAACCCAACACCATTGATGAGGTCAAAAAAATAAACTACAATGAGAGAGTTGTGATAGCATGTCACCTAAGCTACAATAAGTAAGAAAATAATGCAACTTTTGTGAATAAAAAAAGAGAGCATGAGATTTCATCATCTTCTCCAACTAACGCCACACCTCCACTTGGAAATTATAGGCATTTCCATACAAAAAGAGGAGAACCAAGTAGCAACAAAAACCACCATGAATATAGTGCAAAACTTGTAACTGAACCTTCAGTGGAAATATTAGGAAAGGAATCCACTATCACAACAATTATTAGGGTTTGTGAAGCCCCAATATATGCATTAGATGTGTTTAGGATGACCTCCCATACCCATAACACAATATTAAAAGTCATCTCCAAGAAAAATATCAAATTATGATGTTTTTCTTCATAATCATGGTAGTAAATGTCATATAGAGGATCCTCATATAATTTTCCATTGACAATGATTTGACAAAGACTCCCCTTCTTAGGGTTCTATCCAATTCTATTATTTCAATTCTTAAAGATTATGCTCACCACCCCCATCAATATCTCTTTTGTGTTGCACAAAACTATAGTAGTCAAGATCTTGATCCTCCTGGAATAGATCAAATTTATCCATAACAATCAAAGGGATGTGCTCCATAATTGGAGTTACCATGTGAGACCTTGAAATGCCTTGCATACCATTTCTTTCTCTCAACCTCAATACAAGCAAATGGAAAGTAATGATTCAAAGAAATATGACTTCCCAACACCATGCTATATTGGATCTATTGAATCCAGGGAATCAAACTTTTTCCCTGATAACAATGCCAATCGTCAGCTCCCAAAATTGCACTTTGAAATATGAAGTCCCACATAACAATAAAGACAATCTCGATTCTACTCAAGAGTTCTCACTACCACCAAATTTGCTCAAACCACATACTACTAATATGCCAAAGGGATCATCTACTAATATTCCAAAGGGATCCACAAGGGTAACATTGTTTCCTCTTGCATCCCACACAAAAACCACATACTACTAATATTCCAAAGGGATCTTAACAAGTGGATCCATTGCCCTCACTAGTTCCTCCATCATTTCTACATATTTTGTATGAGACATAGCATGTTAGTATCTCATCTTCACTAAATTTTGTATAGGACACTGGTTGTTATTTTAATTAAACTCCAATCCAACTTATATTCCATTACTTTAAAATAAATGAGATGTCACACAATGACATAATGTTTACTCTAGAAACCCAAATGGGAAAAACAAATTTCAATGGTTACTCAATTCTCATTTTGAGAATCTTTGGTTACAATGTAACTCATGGATCTTTGTGCATACTTTTCTCTTTGGCCAAAATACCCTTTGAGAGTCATGTCACAAGGATGAATAGGAGATCTTGGGGGTAATGGGAAGGCTAAGAGACTGACCTTTTAGTTCCCATTGCTCTCTCTCTCTTTTTCTCCTATTTTCATTTTTCTATTTTATTTTATTTTACTTTTCTTTCTTTGTCTCATTTAATTTATAAAATTTTCATTGTCCTTTATTATATAACCTTCATTAATTTTGAAATTACACTTGTAGGTATTGATTCTTACAATCATTTTCATGTTCAGATCCATTTCAAATCAAGCCTCCCCGTTGAGAGGCTTTTTGGTCTCCAAAATATTAGAGGACCAATCTAGAACAATGTGCCATCTTTTTGTTTCTCTTGAACATGGATCTAACTACGAATGCTAGATTTCGTTACTGTCTCGAGTTCTTGCTATGGATTTATCTCTAGTTCCTAGCTTTCTTTTTCCTTCATTACAAAAGTATCCTCATTGAATCTAAGCTCTAATAAATATTAATATCCAACTCTTCACTCAGAATTCATTCCCATCTATAGAGTGAAAGTCTCTTGCATTTTCAGACTTGAATACAATCTATCTTGGAAGTTAATGAATCCAAGTAGAATTCGGGTTTTATTGTTCAGTGTGAATCCAACAAGTTGTGCTATCATGTAGCAATTCAACAAGAGGATGTGTGAATGACCTCCTTCTACTAGGACCAATTGGTTCTTAGCATGGAAACAATTTTCTTATGTTGCACATGCTTACCAACACTCTATCCATGCAACAACTTCACTTGGAGGACTTCCTTAGTGTGCAATCATAGCACCTTGTTTCACCCAAAATAGTTGACAAATCCTACACATGTATAATTGTAGGTGACATTCATCAATAGGCTATAGTCTTGAGGATCAGGGTTTTATCACCTTCAAATTTCCCACTTGCACCATTTTTAGTAGTTACACATTAATACATCACAATTGGCATGCATAACCCTCATTTAAATCCCCTTTCCATCATCACATGACCTCAAACTTGTTGGAATCGACCTAGTTAAACCTTGAAATTGACCAAAATAGGTTATCATAGATATTTCCCCCATTATGTGCATGCATATAGTGTAGATATACCACCCAAAAGTTGTGCTTCCCTTTAAAATCACTAATTTTGTTTATTTAGGACCCCCATCAATGCACTCCAATTTTTATAATGGGATGTTAATTATATGTGAAACCATGTTAAACCCTAATTGCTATTTTTAACTTTGATCTAGTCATCTTTAAACATTGTAAATAAGGTCATGTCAATGCATTTATCCACTACACAACTATAATTGATTCTTGACCTGTCATTGACAAGAATATTGAGTTATGGAAAAGGCTTTCTTTTTCTTTGTGTGCAACTGTCGATTCATAATCTGGATAATTAAATAGAATATTGTGTCTTGGTTATACATGTGCCCCGCCAGATATAAATTTAAATTTTGCATTTATTGTGGAAATATCGTTTTATTATTTATCTGCAACTGTCAGTGTCCTTGAATTGTAAATGGAACCCACCCAAAGAAGGAAACATGGGCTATACATCTTACAGAAAACAACACAAAATGTGGGAAACTCTAGGAAATGGGGAAGTCTCAGAAAACATGAAAGGAAACTAACATCATAAAATAATATCTTTGAATTTTTGGACTATTGTTTCATCATTCATCCACTTTAGTACACAAGTTGTGTAAACTTCAGATGCCTAGATGATAGACTTTTCATTGTTGTCTTTCATATCAGATTCGAAATATCAAATCGTTGTTCAGATTCATATCAAAACATAGGTTAAAAAATATAAAAGGTGAAAATAGAGCAGGAAGTTGTGCGTTAGTATCATAAGTACAACAAAATGACTAATGGCACTGTTGTAAATTAGAGAACATTTCCCTCCTTGTGCTTAAAAATACCACTATTTTTAAATACTTAGTTGTTAACTGTTTTTACTATATATAGTTTTTTATATGGTTTAGTATTTCTTAGGGTATATTGTAGCTCAATATTATACTTTTGTTTTATTCCTAAATTTTTATTAATGAATGTTATAGATGTTTGAGAATTTTGTTTGCTCAAAAATCCTTTTATAATTGGCTCAAAAATAAAATTTTATTTTTTTTCTCAAAAATCATTTATATATATATATATATATATATATAAATATATGTCGTCACAAGAGTGATGACCTCAAAAAATCTTGTGAGGAAATTGCTATACAAATTACAAAAAAATGTATAGCAAGTTTGTCACAAGATACCATGTTCTCGTCGCTCTTGCGACGAGCCCTTCGATAGTTGATTCGTCGCAAAATTTCTTCCGCTTGTCGATCTTGTGACAATCTCCCTATATTGTCACGCATGCGACGATATCCCTATATTGTCGCTCTTGCAACAATCTCTCTAAACTGTCGCTCGTGCGACTATCTCTCTACCTTGTCTCTTTTGCGACAATTTTCATTGCTAGTCACTCTTGCGATGATTTCCCTCCTTTGTCGCTCTTTTGACGATTTCCCTACTTAGTCGTTCTGGTGACAACATTTCTTCTTTGTCACTTTTGTGGCAACTCCCTAGTCTCTTCGCTCTTGTGACATTGTGTCAGTTTTATCGCACGTTCCATGTCACATGAAAAGATGTTTGGGAGACCCAAGATTCATCACAATATCCACGACATAACATTGCAAGAGCGTCGAAATAACCATCGCAAAATGACCCAAATTTGCTAGTGATGAGATGTTTTAACACTAGGAGCAATTCGTTAGAGTTGGAAATGCATCGTTAGGCCTCCAAAGGATGCACGTCAATCATATATTCCATATCCCCATGGTCAAGGCCTTCTTCTCCTCAAAATGACCATGTGTCAATGAGTAATAACTTCACCACCAAACCATAGCCCTTCTAGGTGACATCATGCTTCCAAACATGACGTTTTGCCTCTCCTAGGAAAAATATTTGGCATGTGAGGGCTAGGTAATGTCTTCTAGGTTGTCTTCTAGGCCTATCAAGGTATGTCCCTCTCATTCGACATGTAGGACCTTGGTATCCAACATGTGGACTTCAAGCCCCATGGAATCCCAAGCTAGGCTTATTCCTCCAAAGTTGTCCACCAACTAGGTTCTACAAAGACAAATCAGCACGCCCTCCAAGGATATCAAGTCAAAATATCATGATGAGTAAATCAAATCAATATATGATCCTCCTAATCAAGTGCATCATAGATTACCTAGTCAAACAAGTAAGTTCTCAAAGATAGTATGCGACTTTCCAAGCTTGGATATAGGAGGGTTGATGAGGTGTCCTATTGGGTAGATCTTTCCTTATGTCAAGGAGTGTTTCCCAAGTGATCCCTCTCTAAGCCATGTGAAGTGGATGAAGTGATTAAGGATCAATATTCATTGGGCATGGGGTTCACGACATGACATACAAGGGGTTGTAGTGTCTCATTCATGGGTGCCTTTGTAGAGGGTATGTAGCACCTTCGTTTGCAATGAAATTTTTCCAAGCCCATATTCTTGCCATTCTTTTTTCTTTCATGTTTTAAAATATGAGTTGAAGGCCATTGTCCTAGTGTGGTGTCCAGATAATGACAATGTCACTCACAAATACCTTGCATAAATGAGAAGGTTGGATTGTGATGAGACCCCCTTTCTCTTAGTTGTACAAATGAAAGCCACTACCCTATCTTGGTGGCCAGATGATGGTAATTTCATACCACTAGATACCCATGATCATGATAGGTCGGCTCGTGATGAGAACTCCTATCCTCCAACTAACCACCTAAGCATTCATAACCATTTATTCTTGTGGGTCCCCCTTTTCTTACAGAGAAGTGTTTCATTGCTTTCTCGGGGGATCCCTGGGTGAAGCATCTAGAAGGTTTATATATAGGTTTTAATATTTTTAACCAAAAACAATCCCTCTAGGACTTCAACCCCTTCTTGGGTCAATACACCCTAAAATCCCAAGAGACAAGGAAACAAGGAGTTTTAGGTGATGGAAAGTGGTAAGTATGACCAGGAATGATATGGTAGTGATTCAAGGGAGTTCCTAGTAGCAAACCCATTCCCAAGGAAGACCACTTACCAGGGAACAATGTCAACCACCAAGGTGAAATGGGAAAAAATGCATAATTTCCAAGTGTATGTCATGACATCTAAAGCAATCTAAGAGACAGCATACTCAAAATGCCTCAAATATTGAAATGACACTTACCATAATACCCAACTTACCTCATGGAGTAAGGCCTAATGCCTCTCAGAAGCCAGATGGTGTGGTGGATGCCATCTGAAAATCTTGACCTTTGTGGTGGTGAGAAGGGTCTTTGTTATTGCACAATTTGCAATTTCCCAAAATCCCAAGGCAAGTGGATAAAGAATTGGTGTAACTGGGAATAACCTATCACTGTCACCTTAATAGGAAATCCCTTTCTATTTAGGAGTATGTCAATACTACCCCAGGGGAGACATCCCCATTGACCTGGGGGTTTGAGAAGAGTAAGAAAAATAACACAAGGAAATCCTTCCCCTCTCACAGATCACTCATTTCAAAGGGTTCTTTATGTCTTATAGAGATGAAGCAAATAAATAATATTGTGTCCCTACCCATAATAAGACAACAAAGAAAAAAGGGGCACTTTCCAAGTACCAAAATGATGTTAGTGCTTCCGAAAGACAATGAACTCTTAAGAAATGTACTAGCTGATATGAAATTGAAACAATCTAACCATTTATAATGACAATAATAAATTTGCAACAACCGCAAGATTTAAGCTCTAAAATGCTTGAATAAAGACTTGAAATAATAGCTTTAACTAGGCAATTTGATAATAACTAGTCACAAGCAGTTTTAGCAACATCTAGCTAGCATAATATATCACCTTTAGGGTTAATTTTTTGTTGTTAGATTATTGTAGAAATATTTTACAACAACAAGTAGGTTAATTATTTAGGCTAAACTAAGGTTAGTAGAAGTTAGTGGGTGTTCAAGAGAAGAGGTTCTGAAAATTGTTTGATCAATCAACACTTGTAAATGGTAGACTAGTGCCTTTCTAGGGTAATGAAGTCAATGATAGAAGAAACAAATATTAGAGGAAAATATAAATGATAATGTTTATTCAAAGGGGATGGAGATGATGAGAGAGGTGTTGGTAGCCCAAGGCCTCAAAATCCCAATTCCTAGAGATAATTGCTAGAAAGTAACAAAACTTAGGCCCTAGCGATTTCACTTTTCCTTAGACAATTTGAAATAAAATATGAAATGGGAAAGAAATTAGGGTTACTAGAGTGCTACAATGGTAGGTCTCTATTATATACTTCTAGATAGGTTCCTTTCAAGAAATTTTAGCAAGTGGAAGACTATAGAAAAAAAGATAGTAACACATGTCTTTCTCCTAGGGTTTCAAGCAAGCAATTTCATAATATTAGACATGAAACAAGTAAATCAACCATAAGAATTCATTCACAATAAAGAAATGCATATTTTCCACTTTCTTCACCAAGAATAATCAAGCATAAACCCTAGTTGAAGATCCTCCACATGAAAATTTTCCAAAATACACCAAGAATTGTCTCCTCCAAGAAGTGTGCACCACTAAATTTCAGCCAATAACCCTTGAAAAGGGCCTAATTTTATACCACCACTTGTGTGATGAGTGAATCATGAAAAAATGAGAGTTTTATCTTTCTATTTATACAATAATTATGACCTTTAATTAATTTTAGGTTATCAAAAGGCCAAAATGGCCAAATTACATGAAAAATCTAGTTTTTACACAAATTAAAATAATTAAACCCTAAAATTGTATTTAGAGGTGATGTCATGCCCTTCTAGGGTGATGTTGAGCCTCCTGGGTGAAATGTTGGGCCTCAACTACAAAACTTTAGGCTTTCCAAGCCCCTGGATGATGCCACACATGCCAATTAGCACACAAGTACCTCCATAATGCCAATCCTAACGCTGGGTGACTCTATGGTCACAATGGTGATGTCATGGGCCTCCCAAGGCCAACGTCTGGGTGGAAGAGAAAGACCCCCCTAGCTCTAGGTCTTCCAAAGTGTTTCTGGTGAAACATCCTTTCTTTTCCTTAGTGTAAGTCTCTGACATCTCTTTTCCCCTGGTTGGGGTCACAACATCCATATATGGGCTTTCATCCCCATGGAGGTTTGAGCTAATCATCTCCCCATATGTGCCTATCCACTATGCATGGTCCTACAAAAAAATAATTATGCCCTCCATGGGCTCATAAGCCACAGGGATCATAGCAATGTCAATCACATCCAATAATCAAATTACCCAAACATGTGCATCAAATCCCCCTTTACCCAGACAAATGCTCAAAGATATTATGCAGTTTAACAAGTCAAGTTTGGAGAGGGTATCGGGATGTCCTATTGGGATAATTCTCCTCAATTTTGGGGTGTTTCCTAGGTGAGAGCCAATATAGGTCATGTAAGTGTGTGGAATAGTGTAGGGAAGTGTTTGGGTAGAGGGTGCAGTGATAACAGGGAAATGTAGGTCTTGCCCATGGGTGCCTTTGTAGAGGGCGAGTTGTACCTTATCACGGATGCCATTATTTCCTAGCCCATTCAACCTTTTATTCTTAGTCTTATTGATTTTTCCTTTGGAGGGGAAAAGTTGGGGGACATTGTCCTGGTGTGGTGACCAGAGGTGACAACATTACCCACAAGCACTTCATGGAAATGAGAAGGTTGGATCGTGATGAGACCCCCTTTCTCTTGAATATGCCACCAAGATCCACTACCCTGGTTTGGTGACTAGATATATGGAAATGTCATACCGTTACATGCCCATGGACCTAATAGGTTGGCTCATGATGAGACCTCCCATCCACCAACTATACCTTGAGTTTTATTTTATCTTATGGGTCCCATTATCTTATCGAGAAGCCTTTTATTGCTTTCTCGGGAATCCCTAGGCAAAGCATCTCAAAGGTTTTTTATTTTGGCATTTAACTCTTGCCAGCTACTTTCACCCTCTGGTACTCTATCCCCTTCTTCCCACAAGGCAAGGTACAACCCTTCCTAGTGTGGAAAACCCAATGCCTGAACCAAGGTAGGGGAAGATGAGAGGAATAATGATGAAAAATGGTAAGCATGGAAGGAATGGATGATGACCTTTCATAGACCCACCTAGTGACAACTCATCCTAAAGGGAACCAAATTACTAGGGAATTCTATCAGCCCCCCAGGTATGAACAAGTTAAAGAGAATAATTTCCAAGAAAACGTTACGAAATAAAGGAGAGTTCAGTGCAACATATTCAAAGGCTTCTAAAATTAGAGTGACACATACCATGATACCCATACTCATTACCTCATGGAGAAAGATCCACTGCTACTTCAAGAGCACACTGGTGGGATGGATGCTACTATTGCTAATATATGGGATGCACTGAAGAAAATATGGGCCCTCCAGGGCCAATCTCAATTCGTCTGGCTCTCAGTACTCCATATTTAGGACCTGTGGGATTTGAGACATAATATCCTTAGTTATCCCTAGCACATGTGCTCACCGTAGAGCACATGAGAACCTCATCATCTCTAGTATGACCTGTATCTACTAGATCTCAACAAAATGAATTAGTAATCCTAGGGTGGTGATATCACCCCTTGCTCATATATGATACAATGGAATAAAAGTAAGAAAGAATATATATACAAAACGAAAATGAAACTATAACTATACTACTCTAGCATGATATGCATATGGTATATACAATGAATGCAAATGCCTACCTAACTTACCTGTACTTACCTGTGAAGTCAAGTATTTGCCCCATGATGGGGTTTAAGGAGGTGTCCACTAACTAGTAATGGACGTCTTCTTCCTTCCAACATGGATATATAGTAGGCATCATTGACTGAATTCATTCCGACTCTAAAAGGTCCAAGACAAAACTATGTATTCCCCTTAACATTAGTAGGCTCTCCCTTTTTTGTATCCCACATTCAGACCGTATCTCCCTCTTGATAATCCTTTGCGTTGAACTTGGTTGTTTTGTGTATAACTCTAGTATATTGTTTTGAGGGATGAGGGTGGGATTCATCTATGAAGACTTCTTGTTGGGTTGGTCTGATCAGTATATCATCATCCCCTTTCTTTAATAGCTTGCCAGTCCCAAATTATTTGTCTTTGTATTTGTCTAAGAGTTGTTGATATTCTTCCTTCTTTGGCCATTGTATTTTATCAAAATATTCCTCTAAAGCGAAAGGCAAATCCTCTCGAGAAAATACAGGAAGGTTTTCCTTGATTGGATCATGTATTTCACTAGTTTCAACATCATTGTCAATTTCTTGCACATGGACCTTGGCCATTGGCACATTTGGGAGGCTCTCTATTGTCCCATCCTTCATAGGCACATTGATGTAAGTTAGATCCATTTCTAATGTACCTCCCAACATTGCAAAAAACCTCCTGGACAAAAGAATCCCCCATACATCAGGGATATCTACGACCACAATATACATGTGCATCACTCTCTCATGATATTTACTAAGGCGTACTTCAACATTTTCAACTACCGCATGAGTGGGTGTGGCCCTGGAGTCAAAATCACACACATTCCTATAAGGCCATGTGGCCTTTAGGCCTAGTTTCTCCATGACCGTCAAATACATCATGTTAGCACCTGCTCCTGAACCAAGCATACAATTGTTAAGACATTTGTTATTAACTAATAATGTCATGAAGAAGGGTGGGTGTCCATCATACTGAACCCTAAAATGGTCTTCTTGTAACATGATAGGAGGGTCCATTGGCTCATCTGATACTTTAAAAAAAAAATCAAACCTTTCTTTTACAGATGGAACCTTGATGACTTCCCTTAGTGGAATGGTTACGTGCATTTTTGCCAATGCGCCTTCAAAGTCAAAATTTAAATCAACCTTATCGATTTTGGGAGTATTTTTAGGAAGAAGTATGTTCATAGGTGGAGGTCTTGCTTTTGAAGTTACAGGTCCAGTAGAGAGAGGTTGTTTCATTTGTTTTTTCCTAGTATACACTTGGAATTCTTGTTTCTTTAATTTTTCTCTCAACTCTTTATCAAGATTATTTATCACCTCAATCCTAGCCTTCCTAACTGCTTCCTATATGCCTTCTTAATGTTGTTCAAGTGTGACATTAAGGAAACATTGAGGACCCTTAATGGTATGATCAATAATATTCACCTGCTCGTGTTCAACATTGTTCAAGAGACATTCGTGCTCCCAATGTGAGTCTCTACACTGCAAGCACCAAGGGTTTTCATCTACCATGTTTTCAGGGGATAAAGTATTAGGGAATTCTTGATCATTTTTTGGTCTGAAAACTTGAGTCCCTTTCTAGAATTTCCCTTTGGAAGGAGCCCTAGGAGCTTGTTGTTGAGAAATTTCCAAGTTGACAATCCTATTCATCATTAATTCTTAGGTTTTTACCATGCCATCTAAATTCAATTGTATATTTTCCAAGCTAGCACCAATATCTGAGGTAGGCTCAACATTATGAACTATTTTAGGTTTAACATCTATTTTGACTCTTGGAGTAGAGAAAGGTTCAACTCTGGATGATGATAGATTGTCTTCAATTCTCGTAGACACCTCTTAAGACTCTTGGATTTTTTTAGGGGATTTATCTATGAGCATAAATCCCATCTGTCATGTAAATACTTTAGTGTAAAGAACGACAAGGAAATTGTCTGAAGGGTGATGGCTCATCATGATTTTTTGCACCAAGCTTTCAAATTTATCGTGAAATTCCCTAACAGTTTCATTCTCTTGTTTTGTGATGTTATTTAGCCTTATCAAAAACATGTAGGGGTCTTCCTTGACACTCCATCATTTGAGGAAAACTTCCTCCAACTTATCCATGGTTTTAATACTAGCATCAGGGAGACTATTGTACCATCTTATAGCGCCATCATAGAGGGTAGAAGAGAACAATTTCATAGCTAAATTTTCAGGATCATCACTGATGGGATGAATCTTAAAGAAAGCCCAGAAGTTTCTCATATGATCCTCAACACTGATTACATCATTACCAGTGAATTTAGGTAACCATTTCTCATACCCAGGGGGAATTTGCCTAAGCTATCCTGGTATGTTTGTCATGTCTAACAGTTTGAAAACCTTGGATGACCATTGTTTCTAGTTATTATCTAGGTTTTGATTAACATTTTGAGTCCCTGTGTTAGAGATTGTGTTTAAATGAAGATTGCCTACAAACAATGATTTCACTATAGGAGAGTTTTTGGGAGGTTTTCTTCTAAAGGACTTGAGAGGATTAGTATACCTCCTTGAGATTTGTGGACTCACCAGATAATTTTCTTGAAACTATCAAAGGGATGAGGATATCACCCTCAGTGGAGTCACCAGGTAAGATTTGTAAGATAAAGGATTTTGAAGGAAGATGCTTACCAAAAAAGTGTCGTCTTGAGGAATATTGACTCAGTG
>JASDQU010684159.1:78905-102459 GCA_032191745.1 Picea mariana | reverse complement strand
TAAGAACAATAGGTTCCCAGTTGGATACCCTTAAACTCAAAAAGAAAAAGGAGGAGGAAAATGCAGCAATGAGCATATATTGCCCAAGATGCAGGAGGAAGTATTCCTCAAGGGAGTGCCCAATAGATAACATTTCAATTTGTGGCTTCTATATAGAATACCATGTGACTGAAAAATGTCCATCATTGCCCGGTTTATTAGCCATCTATAGGAGTGGAGATATTGGGGAGTCTTCTTATGCACCTAAGAGGCCATGGAAGCCTAGGAATCAACCCACATACCTAGATCTTAAGTTCCACCCTATTATCAACAACAACAATGGAACTCACCAAGTTGGAAAAACTGGTCTACTCAGTATCAACATCCTTGGATTCAAGGACGGAGGGGAAGACACAACCAAGGAAACCCTCAAGCTCCACATATCCCTATGTACAACCATCCTTATCCTCAGTTCTCATCGAACACTCTATAACTTTTTCCAGGTTTTGTTCCACCACCTTTACCTCCTATCCCACAACAACAACTGCTACAATTTCAAAATGCAAGCTCCCCAAAACCGACACTATTACCGACACAGCCAGTGTCGAATCCTTATAATAAGCCCCCTCAACCTCTTAACAATGTTGAGATGCATGCATTCCCGACATATGTTATTACTCCTATTCCATTACAGGAAATTCAATTAAGATTGGGAAAAGTTTTGGAGAGGCAGAGACCCTCAGTAGTCATCCAGGAAGAAGAAGAAGAAGAAATCACCAAACAAGCCACAGATGACACTAGGTGGGAAGATGTTATCATCCCAAAGAATAAAGAATCCAAGCTTCCCCAAAATGAACCTTCACAAATTATGAAGGTCCCTCCTTATCCAGACCGATTGGTAATCAAGAAACCTCCCACCCAACCGGAATTTGACATTTTGAATGAATTGAAAAATATTTGTGTCAAAATTCCCCTACTTCAAGCCATTAAAGACATTCCAATATATAGTAAGGTAGTCAAAGAATTGTGTATTAAGAAGCCAGGTAGGAAGAAAAAGGACCCCCCTATAGTACATTTGGTAGGGGGAATCTCTGAGTACATATTAGAGCAGTCAAAGCTAGAAAAATATGGGAATCCAGGAAACCCCATAGTGACCATAACCATTAATGAGGTCTCCATTGGAAACACTCTCATAGACCTAGGGGCAACCATCAATGTTATGATCGCTACTACCTTGGAACAATTACAGTTACAACATCTTCTTCGGCCTACCCCAACCATTTTGGAACTAGCAGATAAAACTAGGGTTATACCTGAAGGGATTTTAGATGTCATCATGGTTACTTTAGCCTCATGGGAGTACCCCGTAGATTTTATTGTCATTCATTTGAAGGATCCTGCCAGAGGCCATCCCATTATTTTAGGAAGACCTTGGTGTTGACTGGCGAAATTGACTGCTTGTCAATTGGAAGAGTGAATCTGGTTCGGGGTTGTCTAATTAACCCAAACCGTTTGGATTAATTCACTCGGACGGGTTTAGCGGCTCCGTTGGTCAATCTAAGTTCTAAAGAAAGTGAAAAAATAACTAAAGGAAATACAATAACTTACTAAATAACAATCACTAAAATCTATATGTACATCTAAATATTTATACGTACAGTTTATTTAAATAATATATGTATAATAATTATATATGCAATTTGTACAAATCATGAGTTTTAATCTAAACTCATAAAAATTGAATGTAAATTGGTTCCTTTAACAACAGTAATAAAGAAAGCGAAAATACTATTTAATTTTTTGGTTTGTTTTCTTGGATGTATATATTCATAAAATCAAATATTAAACTACTTAATTGAACAGAAAATTATAGATAGTGGAAAATGTTCTATATATAAAAAAACTTCTATATTCGGCAAGCAAATGAAATCAAATAACAGACTAACCTGTTAATGCATCCAACGTCTGTACAATAGTCAATATCCAGTCACCTTATCTGAGAAGTAAACCTGCAAGGAATCTCAAGGTTTCTTCGAACAAATGCGAAACAATATGCTGGAGATTGAGTTTTGATAACAAAACATATAATGGATACAGTTACAGTGATCTTACGATTTACAAGTGACTACAATGATATAAATCTTCTTGTAAGAACTTGTAGTTATACATTCAATAGGAAATAAGAGATAAATCTCAAATTTGTATTGAATTAATGATCACACTATATTATATCTGAAACATGAGATATGGACAACATATGAAAAGAATTATCTCACATAACAATAAATTATGAAGACAAAAAGCTATCATCATCTATTATCATATCGAGATAAGCAGAACTTAAACTAAAACATAGTACACAAAAGCTAAAGTTGTAATATGTATTTTGTCCCATTCAAGTCTGTGTGCAAATATCCATACTCTAGCCCCAGGCCAAGATGATCCAATGTTTACAAAATGATAGGTTTATAAAGGTCTCAGGAAACATAACTATTTCTGTTCCTGAGATCGAATTTGTTTCAAAAATAAAGGGGGATGCAACCACCCTAATTTTACTAAATATAAAAAACTAGCAATAGTCTATTTCTGTTTATTCAAAATACATCATAGATATGACTGGGAGATCTTAAAAGTGCCTCAGATCCACTTTGAAATCATGGACCCTGGAATTATCCTGAAAGAAAAAGAAAATAGGAATATCTCAGTTATGTTTTCTGTCATTAATTTAGATAATTCGAATTTTCTTAACTGGCTACAGAATCTTGCGATTATGTAGCTAGTTATAATAGTAAATGAAATATCATTTTATTCAATCAATAAAATAGGCTAATTTAATAATAAAAATAGTTTATTCAACAAACCATATAATCTAACTTAAGAATGACAACAATCATGCTATTAAATTTATAAAAAAATCATACCTCTAATCATGAAATCAAATCGTATCATGAAACTTTGGAGTTAACGATGGCTGTAGCTGCCTCTACGTTTTTAAATATCACATGACCTGTGGTTTTCATACGCTTCTCCTTCCCTTGGATGATAGATTCAAGCCTATGGTTTTCGTTTGTTAAAACATCAACCTGGTCTTTTAAAAACTTAACGCATGACTGTAGAAACGGGACATCAGTATAGTATCTGTCGATCCATCATACACAGACATCACAATGTGACTGTATGGCATTTGCATCAGAACGAACAAGATTATGGATCAGAGAACCCTCCCTACGGATAGTAGATTTATTGCAGAGCTGGACACTAGGAAACTCTGGATTGTCTTTCAAACAAGGAGGAAAATTATCAACAAAGTTATAGGGTCGGTCAGGGTGTGGCCCAAATGACACAGGGTCTTCCTCTGCAAGGAATTTGTCAATTTCAGAGTCTGAGCTTTCGTTAACCTCAATCATGATGATCGCATCTGCACGAGAGTTTGTCTTATTTCGAAGACTTCAAGAAATTAGCCTGCCAGCTCTTTTCTTTTTGAAATTGACATCAACATTACTTTTAAACTTCTTTCCTATAGGTTTCCTTGCAATTTTAACATAGTCCTTTGGATGTGTAAACTATTGGCTAGCCTGTTGAATGACCTTAGGATAGATCAAGGGTTCGTTGTTAGGGGAAGAGGCACAAGTTTGGGGAGGTGGAAGAGATGTCGTCGGGTGGACAAGGGTTTCCTCAACGATGGGTTTATCTACTTCTCCCAATTCAGGGTTACCAAAACCATTTCGTGTTATAAACGAATCCCAACAGTCATTTTGCGACGCTCACTGATGTATGAGGATGATTTTAATCAAGCCATGATGAAAAAGACTAGATTCTGACCTCTGTTTCTTAAATCTTTTCCCCATTTTATATAGACTTCTGAGTAAGTAATATGGCATATTCAAAGGGAAACCCATAAAAATCATAAGCAGGCGTAAATGATACAAAAATACAAGCCCGAACCGTCCCTCACATATAACAAATTGCTTTACCAAAGTGAGTAAATCATGCCACCGAACTTTTAGGAATGAAATTGGCATACCTCTGTCACAACTGGTTATTTTTCGAGATGTAAACAACAGGGTCCAAGGGACTTCCTCCACTTTCGCATTTTTAAACCATTTCTGACCACTCGCTGGCAACCCTGTGGCTTGACTCAGGAACTCCTCGGTTACCTCCAATTGCACATCACCAACTTTTTCCCTACAACCATCAAAGGATAAGGTGAATTCTTGGGCAACCTGAATATTAATACTCTAAAACTTCTTGATGAAAACATGCCATCCATTTCTTTGCAAATCCTCCCTAGCATCGTCATATGAGAGCAGAGTTTGGATATCGTTTGGTTCAATTCTTACGATAGGAGACATACTGGATGGGAGGGTAATCAAAACATAGCATACAGGTAGGGTTTGTGAAAACAAAACAGAGCCATAACCTCGAGCCCAACAATAAACGTTGTAAGGACTCATACGATGGGAAGGGTGTTTAATTAAAATGTATGCGAAGAGTTTTGTGAAACCCGAGACCATCCTAAGAAGTAATGGCAGTCTGTAAATCGTATGCCACCTTGGCATTGAGTATGAGCTAGGACCAAAGAACTTAAAAGAAACATAAGTGCATGCATCATGGTTTGATTACAAAGTTGGGTAAGTCAAAAAATCGAATAATCAAAAGTTTTGTGAAATAAATGTGATCAAAGATCAAACCAAAACCCATACAAAAAATTAAATGGTGGGGGTCTTTTGTTCATTAAAACTATCAACTCTTAGGCATGCTTAGAATTGAAAGGGTCAAAAACAAAGAGGGTAATATCTTCATGGCAAGGAATCAAAACTCCATAAAAAATTAAATAAACAATTTGCCTTCAATGAAATTTTAAAACAAAATGGTAATTGCAGTCACAATTTTTCATGCTTTCAGTCATGAAAACGAAGCATGAATAGACGATAGGTAAAAAGCGATGATTTACAACCGTGGTTTCAGAAACTGTTCATGAAGAGTAATGAAATTTCATGACCCTGTGTAGGCAGCTATGTAGATTATTTAATAAAAATAACAATTATATTATTGCTACCAACAATGGCGACATGCTGGGAGAAGCAGTTATCTCTGTTACACGAACAAGTTCAGGTTAGAAAAATTTGAAAAACTTCAAATCGAAGAACAACCGAAAAGCCATTTGAACATCTCAAATAATCATAATGCAGTCTAGTTTCAGATAACTTTTATTTTTAAAGAAATGAAAACTGGTGACAAACTTGGAAAAAGAAAGCCACAATGTTAAGTTAAAATCTCTAATACTATTGACAGGGCCACTGCTGCCAGCAAGCGTCCATAGCCTCGACAGGGATGTCAATTAACTCACTCTGACGGTTATATCCTATCAAGAAATTTCAGATCAGAATGAAGGACGTTTAAGGCCAAAATGAAATCCATATCTAAGAATTTTCTTTTACCTTACATTGCTTCACTGCCAGTGGGCCTGTCCAGTACCCCGGCGAAGTTATCTTGGCGTCATGCATGCATTTACCTACTTCCAGGAGACCTTTTTAGTGTCTCGGTGGGTTTACAAACACTTCCCACATCTCTCTGAGAGTTTATTCATATTATAGTTTTTAAAATATTCAATAGAGCAGGGTGATGTCGAAAATTCCAGTTTTTATGTCACAGACCTTAAAAATTTCCGTGCTGTCCTTCATCAAGATCCAAAAATAGTTCTTTAATAAAATCAACTTTCAAGAACAGGGAGACATCGTTGATTTTCTCTCTTAAAGAACAGGGACAACATAAAAATATTTTTATAGATGTTCGTGAATACTTTCAATTGCAGATTGAAACCGAGAAAACGCTTTTCAAAAGTCATCTTTAACAAGGCGACAATTTCAGAGAAATACATCAATTGATGTTCTGACAACTTTTAGCAGTTATTTTCGAGGGGAAGTTTTCTATTTTCTTTGTCTGAGCTAGCCCATGGTGCAGGCATGTGTGTTTCAAAAAGAAAGACCGATAAACAGAAATGAAAACAAAACAAACCAGAAAAGAAAAACAAACAGCAAGGAAAACAAAACAGAAAATATTTACAAAGGGTGTATGGGAGCGTCATCAGGTGAAGTACTTTTTGAGAGCTTGGTCATTCACCAGGAAGGTGTCTGGATGTCCCTCTAAATTCTACAGGCGAAAGGAACTGGGACCTATTTTTTCAGCGATTTAAAATGGTCCTAACCACAGGTTTTGAAGCTTAGTATGCTCTCCTTTTCCCTCATGAGGTTTGTCCCACTTAAGGACAAGGTCGCCTACCTTGAAATTTCTGTCAGAGGCAAAATTGGAATCAAACTAGTTTTTAACAATGAGTTGACGTTGATCCAATTTTTGTTTTTCTTGAGCCCTTACTTCCTCTAACTTTAGCAAAGCATTAATCCGACTCTCCAAGGGAGGACAGTTTCTTCTTGCACCTTCTATGATAACTGTAGAGATGGAAGAAGGACATGCGGTGAAAGAATCGCTTTCTTGCCGTAAACGAGAAAAAAGGGGAAATTACCAACAACAGTTTTAGGAGTTACCCTATTAGCCCAGATTGCATTAAATAGTGCATTATGCCAGTTTTTATGGTTTTTGGAGACCATTCTCTTGATGATTTTGATCATGTTTTTATTTGTTGATTCCGCCATACCATTGCCTTGGGGGTAATAGCTGGAAGAATATTTTAATTTTATTCCTTTTTCTAGAGCGAAATCACTCATTTCAAGAGATAAAAAATAGGAAGCATTGTCAAATACTAGGCATTCAGGAATACCGAAACGAGTGATAATATTTGAATTCAAGAAGGATATTACCTAGCTAGTATTTACATTTTTTAATGGGGCAGTCTCGGACCATCTGGTGAAATAATCTGTGGTTGTTATGATGTATTTATGCTGCTGCGAGGATGTCGGATTGATTGGACCTATAATATCTAGGCCCCACTGCTGAAAAGGGGAGTCTACGGAAACTGGTTGTAGTGGGAATGTTGGTTTCTGTATTCGTCCAGATGCCTTTTGATAGCTTACACACTTGCGGCATAAGGCATGAGCGTCTTTGAAAAGGGTAGGCCAGTAATAACCTGCTCTTAATACTTTGTGGGTGGTGGTGTCTCCACCAAAATGCCCACCATCTTCCCCTGCATGTAATTCTAATAAGACTTTTTCTGCTTCATCATTTTCAAGACAGCGCATAAGTATTCCATCGAAATTTTGGCAAAACAAAATACCGTTTACTAGGTGAAAAGAAGAAGATTTTAATCTTAGTGCTCTCCTCTTTTTTGGATCAAGGTGATGGGGAGCCGATCCTTGTATAAGACAAAATTTGATGCCGTCATACCAGGGACTAGTAAGGTTTTGTGCACAATAGATTTGATTTTGATCGTGCTAATCTGGTATTAACATATCAGTTTCATTTTGTTGTCCTATAGCTGAATCAGCCACCAACTTACATAAACCTTGGCCTCTAACAATTTGTGCTGGGGTGATTTCTATGTCATATTCTTGTAAGGATGTGACCCAGTTTGCCCTTTTTTCACCCAGTTCTTTCTACACTAACAAATTTCTGACAGTAGGGTAAGGGACAATGATTTTTGTCCTAGATTTCAGTAGATAAGATCAAATATGTTTTACTGCTTTAAAAACAATGTAATCTTGTTGATCTACTGCTGGGTAATTAAGTTTTGCTCCCTTGAAGGCTAAGCTCATAAAGGCAATTGGGACTTCATTGTTTTCAACATTCTTTTGCGTTAGGACAGCAGCATAAGACCAGTCAGATGCAAACGTGTAGAGGGTGAAGTCTCATGAAAAATCAGGGCTCATTAGAGAAGGAGCGTCTACTATAGCCTTTTTTATTGAATCAAAAGTCTGACTTTCTAAAGGTCCCCAATGGTACTGTACATACTTCTTTATTAAATTTTGTAATGGTCTCACCATTTCTGAAAATTTGGGGACGAATCTCCTAACAAAGTTTATCTGTCCTAAGAAAGATTGCATGGACTTTTTTGAAGAGGGGGGGGGTAGTTTTGAAATGACTTGGGTCCTTTCAAGGTCAATAATCATCCCTTCATTTGATATAATGAATCCGAGGAGCTTACCTTGTTCTACTGCAAAGACAAATTTTTTAGGATTTAAAGAAATGTCGTACTTACAACATCGTTGTAGAATAGATCTTAGATGAGCTAGATGATCTCCTTTATTTTTTGAGAAGACAGTGACGTCATCTAGGTAAACTACTACAGATTTATTGATTAATCCATGGAAAGTGATATCCATCACTCTCTGAAAAGTGGCACCGACATTTATGAGCCCAAAGGGCATCTTCCTATAAGCGTAGGTGCCCCATGGGGTACGGAAAGTAGTTTTGAGCTGGTCTGGGGGAGACATAAGCACTTGGTTATACCCTAAAAAACCATCCAACAAGGATAATATTTCAGAACTATATACTTGTTGAAGTATCTGCTCCATGGGAGGGATAGGGTAGTTGTCTTTATCAAACGCTCGGTTAAGATTTTGGAAATCAACACATAGTCGGATTTCACCACTCTTCTTCCTTATAGGGACAATATTAGAGACCCACTATGTATGTCTTACAAGGAAGATTATTTTAGCATTCAAGAGTTTGTTTAATTCGTTCTTGACTGTTGGTTCAAGTTTTGGGTGCATCTTTCTTAACTTCTGTTGAAAAGGTTGGGTCTGGGGTTTCATGGGAATAATGTGTTGTATGATGTTAGGATCAAAAGTCTTAAGGTCGTCGTATGTCCAAGAAAATACACCTTTAAATTCCTTAAACAACTTAATAAATGCTATCTTTTCTTGCTCAAAACATCCCAACCCCAAATTGATGCACTGTGGGTTATCTTTGGTTCCTAAATTTACTTTTTCATGTGTCAAGGAAGAACTATTCGTTTTACAATTCACTGATTTCCTAAATTTATTGTGAAGATCATAAAATTTTTCTAATCTGACCACAGATTTTGGGATAGAGTTTACCATATCCGATGTAGACTCCAGAGATCTTGGATCTGGTATTACCGTAAAATCGCGAAGGTTTTCATCGTGGGTACCCTCGTCAATAACTGGGCCTTGGAAAGTCTCTTCCATGTGGAGAAAACTGATGATCTGTTGATCGTCATCGAAGACTCTCCAATTTCTGATATTGTTTGGGACAGATGTTCTGAACAACAACTCGACGGAAAATGCATTCGAAGATAAGCCTTTTGCAGGAAAAATTTTTGAGGCGACGTTAGCTAACAAATCAGCCTCAAAATTATTCAATCTACGAATAAAATTTACGTTAAACACGGAAAACTTGTTCATTAAATTCCATACCTCAGTCTGATAGATTTTCAAGTGTGGAGATAAACAGTGGATAGAATTTTTTACCTGTCTAACCATGATTTTTGAATCACCAAAGACAGTCAAATTCTGAATGTTCAAATCTAGTTCTTTTCTGAGACCTTGCAGGAGTGCCTCGTATTCAGCCGTTTTGTTTGTGCATTCGAATTCTAACCGGAAAGCAATCAAAGTTTTGTTACCTTATGGATCAATGAGCACGCACCTTGCACTAGCTCCTTCCTTAGATTTTGACCCATCGAAGTAAAGAGACCAGATTTGATTTTCATCAGGTGCATGCGACCATTGAAGGAAGGTTGTCGACTTCGTGCAAGTCATAATTTCGGATTGTTGTTCCAGGTCAGTAATGGTAGAAGTTTCATCCATGAAATTGCCGAAAAAAGTGTCAATCCTCTATATTTCAGGTGAATTGGCAGAAGCAGTGAATGGTTCATTGGGATCATTTAAATCAGTTACCGTGATCTTAAGATAACACTCACGATTTACCTTGATTTTGTTAGGCTTTCCATTCTCGGGCAGCCACAAGTGAGACCAATCTGTTGCAAAATAGCCATGTAATTGTTCTGACCAATCTCTACTTAAAAACAAACCATATACTTCTGGGATATCTACGACAATGATATCAATGACTTGATGGACTTTAGGATTAGATGATAATCTGATAAGAACATTTTTTAACTCACCTATTACTTTAACACTAGTTCGATCAAGCTGAATAATTTTCAGGCTGGACGGTTGAACTTCGGCATTAATTTTTTGACATACAGACCAAGGCATTACATTTGATGATGCACCTGAATCTACCATACAGTTATGTACATTCCTATTGAAAATTTCAAAAGTCAACAAAAAGGTAGGGACATTTCTGCGAGTATTAACAACAGAAGTTTGTTGTTTTTTAATCGCAGCCCCTAAAACTAGTTTATCTACATTTGTTACACTTTTTACAGCAAGGTCTCTTTTATCAGAAGGCTCTGACGTCGTTTTGGCGGAGACCTTTTGAGGTGTTTTGGGGCTATTTTCAGCAACCTTGTTGTTGTTCGGATTGTTGTTTTTGTTGTTTTCTGCAATATTCTGCAACATCTTTTGCATAAGAGAAGGGAATTTTAATAATTCGTAAACAGAAATGTTAGCCCTAAGTTTTTTTAGATCCTCAATCAAATCATACTCTAAACTTGGGGCTACTGAATTTTGTTTAGTTTCAATTGATTTAGACTGTTTTGGAGGTGCATTAGTTACAATTTTAGAAGAAGACTTATTTGTTGTCTTGGTCCTGGTATTGTAAGGATGCACTGTTTCGAAATTAGCTTGAAAAATGTCTGAAAATGTTTGGGGAGGATTCGTCCTCTTCCACTATCTCGTGTTCAACTACTTCTTTAGGAATCTCGGGAGGAATCAAGTTGTCATGTGCTTCTAGAATCGTCTGAATAGCGAATTGTAAGCTTTCTAGGTTTAAGCCTTCAGAATTTGAGTTAGGCTGGTTTGTGGGAAAAGGCTTTCTAAAAGGAGGTTTGTAAGGCCCTTTTCTTGAAGAAGCTTCTTCAGCGAATCTTTTCAAATCCATAACTTGATTAGACAACTTCTGAACGACCTTCTATAAGTTTTCTAGATCCAAACTATCTGGTTGAGTTTTGTTTTGGGGAGGTCTAGGAAGGATTTCGATCTTCTTCTTGGAGAATGAAATAGTCTCTGCCTTGTTACAGGTATTGTCTTTTAGGCTGAGAATATCTTTCTCGATTTGACTCACCTCTTTGAAGGCTTCTAACAATGTGGCTTTCTTGGACCTTTTTACCCAAATGGCTATGTTTTGATGTAAGGATTTCGTGTAGTATGCGATGATAAGATTTTTGGCAGGCATCGAGTCCGTGGAGATTCCATTCTTTAATGTCAGGAACCTTTGATTAAAGTATTTCATCTTTTCTTTGGGGTTCATCTTTAAACTAGAGAGTTCCATGACTAGAACTTCAGGAGACTTGTCATCTCCGAATTTCTCAAGGAAACAGGACTCGAATCTATCCCATGAGACGATGGTGTGGGCTTGTTGGGCAAAGTACCAAGTAGAGGCATTGCCTTCAAAGGTGTAGGGAAAAAGCCTACATAATACGTCTTTGTATTCAACACTACAGAGCCTAATGGATAGCATGAATTTTTTGATATGATCCTCAGCGATCTGCTTGGAGTCTGGGTCAAATTTAGGGAGCCATTTCTCCAGATGTTTAGGCAAAGGATGTTGGGGCTTAGGTATGGCCACTGCATCTTGATTGAGCCAAGGTCTGGTGGGATTGTTTGGATTGGCCATAGGTGTGGGTGGTGTCGAAGGCTGAGATGAGGAACTACCTTCGTCTAATGATTCTTCTCTAGAAGAAGAAGGAGATGAAGGGGGTGGTGATGGTGGAATACCAGATCCTCCTGCTGCAAGAGTGAGGATATGTTCTGGATCCGTAGGGTTTAAGGTAAGATCAGTACCTTCAAGTTGTTCACTGATATAAGAGAAGTCTAATGGTTGGTTCAAAGGATGACCTAGTTGTCTGATATGGACCAAGGCACTGTGCACTCTTATGAGGGATTGACGAACAATTTCTTGTACATCGACCCCTGGGGGGGTTTGGAGTTACTGGTTCAACGGTGATCAGTGGATTGTCGTTTGATGTGGTTGTTGTTTGAGGGACAATGTTTTCATTTGAACGACTTATTGTTACTATAGGTGAGCGGGTAGGTGGGGGAGGAGTCTTGCGACCTCCTCGTCCCATTAATAGTATTAAGGCCCTCCTTCTAGCACCATTTGTTAATGGGCGAAATTGACCGCTCATCAATTCGAAGAGTGAATCCGGTCCAGGGTTGTCTAATTAACCCAAGCTGTTTGGATTAATTCACTCTAACGGGTTTAGCGGCTCCATTGGC
This sequence comes from Picea mariana, assembly GCA_032191745.1. Taxonomy (NCBI): domain Eukaryota; kingdom Viridiplantae; phylum Streptophyta; class Pinopsida; order Pinales; family Pinaceae; genus Picea; species Picea mariana. Next base: position 90,223 of record JASDQU010684159.1, on the reverse strand, counting down.
CAATCTAAGTTCTAAAGAAAGTGAAAAAATAACTAAAGGAAATACAATAGCTTACTAAATAACAATCACTAAAATCTATATGTACATCTAAATATATATATGTACAGTTTATTTAAATAATATATGTATAATAATTCTATATACAATCTGTACAAATCACGAGTTTTAATCTAAACTCATAAAAATCGAATGTAAATTGGTTCCTTTAACAACAGTAATAAAGAAAGCGAAAATAATATTTAATTTTTTGGTTTGTTTTCTTGGATGTATACATTCATAAAATCAAATATTAAACTACTTAATTGAACAGAAAATTATAGATGGTGGAAAATGTTATATATATAAAAAAACTTCTATATTCAGCAAGCAAATGAAATCAAATAACAGACTAACCTATTAATGCATCCAATGTCTGTACAATAGTCAATATCCAGTCACCTTATCTGAGAAGTAAACCTGCAACGAATCTCAAGGTTGCTTCGAACAAATGAGAAACAATATGTTGGAGATTGAGTTTTGATAACAGAACATATAATGGATATAGTTACAGTGATCTTATGATTTACAAGTTACTACAATGATATAAATCTTCTTGTAAGAACTTGTAGTTATACATTCAATAGGAAATAAGAGATAAATCTCATATTTGTATCAAATTAATGATCACACTGTATTATATCTGAAACGTGAGATACAGACAACATATGAAAAGAATTATCTCAAATAACAATAAATTATGAAGACAAAAACTATCATCATCTATTATCATATCAAGATAAGAAGAACTTAAACTAAAACATAGTACACAAAAGCTAAAGCTATAATATGTATTATGTCCCATTCAAGTCTGTGTGCAAATATCCATACTCTAGCCCCAAGCCAAGATGATCCAATGTTTACAAAATGATAGGTTTATAAAGGTCTCAGTAAACATAACTGTTTCGATTCCTGAGATCAAATTTGTTTAAAAAATAAAGGGGGATGCAACCACCCTAATTTTACTAAATATCAAAAACTAACAATAGTCTATTTCTGTTTATTCAAAATACATCATAGATATGACTGGGAGATCTTAAAAGTGCCACAGATCAACTTTGAAATCATGGACCCCTGAATTATCCTGAAAGCAAAAGAAAATAGGAAGATCTCAGATATGTTTTCTGTCATTAATTTAGATAATTCGAATTTTCTTAACTGGCTACAGAATCTTGTGATTCTATAGCTAGTTATAATAGTAAATGAAATCTCATTTTATTCAATAAATAAAACAGAATAATTTAATAATAAAAATAGTTTATTCAACAAACCAAATAATCTAACTTAAGAATGACAACAATCATGCTATTAAATTAAAAAAAAAAACATACCTCTAATCATGAAATCAAATCGTATCATGAAACTTTGGAGTTAACGATGGCTGTAGCTACCTCTACGTTTTTAAATATCACATGACCTATGGTTTTCATACGGTTCTCCTTCCATTGGATGATAGATTCAAGCCTGTGGTTTTCGTTTGTTAAAACATCAACCAGGTCTTTTAAAAACTTAACCCGTGACTGTAGAAACGGGACATCAGTATAGTATCTGTCGATCCATGATACACAGACATCGCACTGTGACTGTATGGCGTTTGCATCAGAACGGACAAGATTATGGATCAAAGAACCCTCCCTACGGATAGTAGATTTATTGCAGAGCTAGACACCAGGAAACTCTGGATTGTCTTTCAAACGAGGCAAATTATCGACAAAGTTATAGGGTCGGTCAGGGTGTGGCTCGAATGACACAGGGTCTTCCTCTGCAAGGAATTTGTCAATTTCAGAGTCTGAGCTTTCGTTAACCTCAATCATTCTGATCGCATCTGCACGAGAGTTTGTCTTATTTCAAAGACTTCAAGAAATTATCCTGTGAGCTCTTTTGTCTTTGAAATTGACATCAACATTACTTTTAAACTTCTTTCCTGTAGGTTTCTTTGCAATTTTAACACAGTCCTTTGGATATGTAATCTATTGGCTAGCCTATTGAATGACCTTAGGATAGATCAAGGGTTCATTGTTAGGGGAAGAGGCACAAGTCTAGAGAGGTGGAAGAGATGCCATCGAGTGGACAAGGGTTTCCTCAACGACGAGTTTATCTACTTCTCCCAATTCAGGGTTACCAAAACCATTTCATGTTATAAACGAATCCCAACAGTCATTTTGTGACTCTAACTGATGTATGAGGATGATTTTAATCAGGCCATGATGAAAAAGACTAGAGTCTGACCTCTGTTTCTTAAATCTTTTCCCCATTTTATATAGACTTCTAAGTAAGTAATATGCCATATTCAAAGGGAAACCCATAAAACTCATAAGCAGGCGTAAATGATACAAAAATACAAGCTCGAACCATCCCTCACATGTAACAAATTGCTTTACCACAGCAAGTAAATCATGCCACTGAGCTTTTAGGAATGAAATTGGCATACCTCTATCACAACTGGTTATTTTTCGAGATGTAAATAGCAGGGTCCAAGGGATTTCCTCCACTTTCGTGTTTTTAAACCATTTCTGACCACTCGTTGGCAACCCTGTGGCTTGACTCAGGAACTCCTCGGTTACCTCCAATTGCACATCACCAACTTTTGACCTACAACCATCAAAGGATAAGGCGAATTCTTGGGCAACCTAAAGATTAAAACTCTGAAACTTCTTGATGAAAACATGCCAGCCATTTCTTTCCAAATCCTTCCTAGCATCGTCATATGAGAGCAGGGTTTGGATACCATTTGGTTCAATTCTTACGACATGAGCCATACTAGAAGGGAGGGTAATCAAAACAAAGCATATAGGTAGGGTTTGTGAAAATGAAACAGAGCCATAACCCCGAGCCCAACAATAAAAACTGTAAGGACTCATACGATGGGAAGGGTGTTTAATTAAAACGTATGCGAAGAGGTTTGTGAAACCCGAGACCATCCTAAGAAGTAATGGCAGTTTGTAAATCGTATTCCACCTTGGCATTGAGTACGAGCTAGGACCAAAGCACTTAAAACAAACATAAGTGCACGCATCATGGTTTGATTACAAAGTTGGGTAAGTCAAAAAATCGAATAATCAAAAGTTTTGTGAAAGAAATGTGATCAAAGATCAAACCAAAACCCATACAAAAAATCAAATGGTGGGGGTCTTTTGTTCATTAAAACTATCAATCTCTTAGGCATGCTTAGAATTGAAAGGGTAAAAAACAAAGAGGGTAATATCTTCATGGCAAGGAATCAAAACTCCATAACAAATTAAATAAACAATTTTCCTTCAATGAAATTTTAAAACAAAATGGTAATTGTAGTTGCAAGTTTTCATGCTTTCAGTCATGAAAACGAAGCATGAATAGATGATAGGTAAAAAGTGACGATTTACAACTGTGGTTTCAGAAAATATTCATGAAGAGTAATGAAATTTCATGACCCTGTGTAGACAACTATGTAGATTATTTAATAAAAATAACAATTATATTATTGTTGCCAACACTTGGCTAGCCACAGCCAATGCATTTATTGGCTATAGAGAAGGAGAAATGACCATCTCAAATGGTCTCTCTATCCAGAAGCTCACCATTTACCCTCCAGCTCAACCTATTATGGAGAATCTATGGTGGCTTGGATGTCCATACGAGAATGAAGACTGGGAAGAACCCGTATTGCCAAGTGACCATGCATGGACACTTCAGGAGCACACAACAGAAAATGTGCTAAACCAATTCATTTTTGTTATTACATGTGTGGATTTTCCACAGTCTTTTCCCCAATTTGAGTACATGTTTGGGGAATAATTTCAAGAACAATTAGACCCATCCATTCTGTATTCGAAATCTTTTATTTTTGAAATAGATGAGTCTTCCATGTCTTATACTATGCCCTACGAGATTAGTCCAGGGAAATTTTTACGTATAAACTCTGGGCTAGATACAGACCAATAGAAACAGTTAGTAGATATCCTTAAATATCAATCATGAGAATTTTCCAGGGAATACACGGACATGAAGGGTGTACACCCTGACACAAGTATCCATCTCATATGTACCTAGGGGGAAGTGACACATGTTAGGCAACCCCAAAGAAGGATGGACCCAACACTCAAAGACATAGTCAAGGAGGAGATTCAAAAGTTGTTAAATGTCAGATTTATCTATCCCATCTCCAAAAATAAGTGGGTATCCCCGCTTGTAGTGGTTCCAAAGAAAGTGACCGGGAAATGGAGAATTTGTGTTGATTTTCGGGAACTCAACAAAGCCACTCTGAAAGACTACTTTCCTCTTCCTTTCATTGACCAAGTTCTAGATACCTTGTCCGGAAAAAAAAATTTATCCTTTCTAGATGGGTACAGCGGGTACAACCATATTCTTATAGCACCCGAGGACCAGGAAAAGACTACCTTTACTTGTCCGTGGGGCACCTATGCTTATAGGGTTTTACCATTTGGATTGTGTAATTCTCCTACCACATTTCAAGGAGCAGTATTAGGGATATTTTCCAATCTTATTCATGATTGTGTGGAGGTCTACATGGATGACTTCACAGTCTATGGAAACACTTACTAGGAAGCCTTAGACAACTTAGAAAAGGTCCTCATCAGATGCCATGAAATGAAACTATCCTTAAGTCATGAAAAATGTAAAATGTTGTTAATTGAAGGAGTGGTTCTAGGACATCATGTTTCATCTGAAGGAATAAAAGTTGATCCTGCAAAGATTGAGGTCATTATTAGACTTCCACCCCCCAAGACTCAGAAAGAGGTGAGAATCTTTCTTGGACATGCCGGATATTACCGACGGTTTATTGAAAATTTTACAAAGATTGTTGCACCTATGTTTGGATTATTGATAAAAGATTTTGATTTTTTTTGGACTGAGCAGTGTCAAACTACCTTCGAAACCCTGAAATCTAAGCTGTTTGTGGCATCAGTTCTTAGAGGGCCCAATTGGACTTTCCCATTTCATATATCCACTGATGCCTCCGACACAACAATAGGAGGGGTATTAGGGAAGAAAGAAGACCAACAGTCCTATGCCATTTATTTTGTAAGCAATAACTTGTCCCCTGCCAAGTTAAACTACACAGTCACCGAGAAAGAGTTCTTGGCAATTGTTCATGATATTAAAAAGTTTTGTCATTACATTATAGGTTATGAAGTATTTGTACACATTGATCATTCGACCATTAGGTTCCTTATGAACAAACCTATAACGAATGGTCGAGTGACCAGGTGGATTTTGTTATTGCAAGAATTTAATATCACTGTGCTTGACCAACCTAGAAAGGATAATGTAGTAGTTGACTTTCTTTCCCGAATAAAAAATGAGGATGATGATATCCCTGTACATGATAGTTTCCTAGATGAGCACCTCTTTTCCCTTTCTGTCAATACCCCATGGTTTGCAGATATGGAAAACTATCTAGCCACTAGGAAGTTACCGTCTCATTTGTCACCTCATGAAAAGCGGAAAATTATTACGCAAAGCACTAATTACTCTTGGGTTGGTCATGATATTTTTCGCACAGGTCCCGATTTGATTATTCGTAGATGTGTCCGAGAGGATGAGGTACCTGATATACTACAAAGTTGTCATGATGGACCATGTGGTGGACATTTCTCTAACAAACGCACAACATATAAGGTATTACATTCAGGTTACTATTGGCCTAGCATTTTCAAAGATGTTGCCAAGTATGTGAGAAGTTGTGATAGTTGCCAAAGGATAGGAATACCAATGTCATCTGACGAAATGTCTTTACAGGCCCAAGTTATGATAGAACCCTTTGAAAAATGGGCCCTCGACTTTGTAGGACCAATTTTACCCATGTCCCGTAGGAAGAACTATATTTTGGTTTGTATGGAATATGTCACCAAATGGGTAGAGGCAAAATCCCTATTCAGGGCCACAGAGAAGTTTGTTGTCAAATTTATCTATGAAGAAATATTTACCCACTTCGGTGTCCCTCATGAAATTTTTACCGACCAAGGCACTCAATTTACTTCCAAGATGATGAAAGAGATAACGGAGAAATATGGGATTAAACATCGTAAATCTTCTCCATACCACCCGCAAGCCAATGGTCAGGTATAATCCACAAACAAAGTTTTGGAATCCATATTGACCAAGACCATTTAGTTACATCATTGAGATTGGGCTGATAGGCTCCCAGAGGCTTTGTGGACATACCGGACTACCTGGAGGAATACCACTGGGCATACCCCTTATGAGCTAGTGTACGGGAAACAAGTACTTTTACCTATAGAATTCCAAGTAAGGACCTTCTGTATTGCTGCAAAGTTAGGATTGAACCTGGATGAGGCTCAAAATAAATGAGCCCTACAACTAAATGAGTTGGATGAAATCAGGCAAGATGCCATCCAACGGACGATATTAGTCCAGAACCAGAGGAGCAAGTGGCATGAAAAGTTTATTAAGAAGAATCACTTCCATCCTGGTGATTGGGACCTATTGTTTGATTCCCGATTCAAAACATTCAAAGGCAATCTCACCACCTATTGATTGGGCCCTTACGAGGTAGACACTTTATATGACAATGGAGCTGTAAAAATTAAAACAATTGATGATGGAAAAGTCTCCTTTGTGGTAAATGGACACCGACTTAAATTTTATCATAAGCCCATTATCAGAAAAGATTTTCTAGAATTCATGATAGATGACAAGGCATTAGCCTTAGTAGATAGGGAAGTCCCCCCTTGTTCTTGAAAACTTTTCTGAGTTTCCTACTGTATATATGTAAATAGTTTTTGAATTTTGTTAATAAGGCAATTCTAGATATTTCTGTAAGTAATTGTTTCACCGGGAGTACACAGTTTCAAAGATCTTTCTTCAAAACATTGTTATACTTGAATTTTTTGTCTGTTAAAGCATCAACTAAAGATTGGCTTACTGTAGTTAGCTACGTTTTTGCAAACATTCTCATTTTTTAAGGCATTCTAACGCAGTTTCTCTTGAAACTCTTCACCATTGTATAAGGAAGTGATACCGTAACTATCAAGCCTAGAGGTCTCTCATACAGTTTTTCCAAGAAACCTGAGTAAGTAAGTCAAGTGTCTTTATCAAAGAGTAACAAGGCGGTCTAATTAAAAGTTAGTCATGGAAACATCATAATAATTACAACAGAAGAAATTAAGTTGAGCCTAGAGATACCTTTCTGTTCTTTCTCAATGGTACCATCCACTACACACTAAATAGATTGATTATATCATATCTTTAGATAGGTCACATCCACTTAAGTACCCCTTACATCGGGGAAATCACTAATAATATAACAGAAATTCATCCTCTAACATAAATACCATCCCAATTAAAAAGAAAAAGAAAGAAAAAATTGTTTCAGAGTTGTTCCCCCATCTTCTTGCATAAGCAATCTTATACTAAAATCTTAAAGGATGGAGGGCCAGTCTCTGAGGGTTTAAGAGGCTAACCCACTGGGATACTGAACAGGTCTACTCGCAGTGGGTACTGACCTATGGTATGACTAGGTAAACCCACCAGAGTACTGAATGAGCATTCTACTTAGCGAGGATGATGATCTGACAAAAATAAACAATAAATCTAAACTTGTCCTGATGTACGACATTACTTGCAAACAAAGCTGACATGGAGTATGTGTGGTTAAGCTAAGGTTAATGAATCTCATAAAATTTCCATTGGGAAATGAATCTAAGACTATCTTGAAACTCTCTCGCCTAACTCTTCTTATCTATATATAGGATCTCTTATCCTATAGGTGGGGCCATCTTCTAACTGTCTCATCAGACCAAGCTATGAAATTTTATCTTTATACTTTACATACTATAAATATTTGGCTATTGGGGGATACTGACTAGTTTCCTATACTTTTGATTGTGAGGTGTCACAATACTTAGGTGTGGGGGAGGGTTTCATGAGCTGAAAAATGATCATTGCCTAGAGAAATAAGTCTTTGCAAGAATTTTTTTATTATTTCTATGATACAGGTTATTACATTGATAGTCATGTTATTTTTGAAATGCTTAAACTCCTGTGTGTTGTAAATTACTGAACACATACTTAACAGACCACTCTTTATCAGTTTATCGTTCATTACAAGTTGCATGTTGTAGGTTTGAAAATACATTTTATGCTTGCTATAATCCGTTCATTATAGGTTTTTGACATTACATGTCATATACAAGAAGATTGGGTGAGCATGGAGCATTCTGCCTCTACTCATTAACCACTATGGTTGTCAAAAACACTTTAACTTTGCAGGCTATCCATTATAAGAGGTGAAAATTCACTTAACACAGAAGTATCGGATGAAGTACCGTATGAGGTACCGGACGAGGTGTCGTATGAGATGTCATTTGAAGTGTCGAACGAAGTGCCATACACACCAGTAACTATCCTAGATTCCAGGTAACNCCGATCTCGATAACTCATCGGTAGTAACTATCCTAGATTCCAGGTAACCAGAACTCAATCATTCAATTGAATTGGTTTCAGGCATTGATTAAACATGCTTCATATGTTTATGATCAAATGTCCAAGTCAACAGACTTGGACATTGATCTAACCACGCACTACTACATTGCCCCAAATCTTTCCATCGAATTTGAATTTCCCACACATGGCAGCTAGCGCGCACATGTGGGCAATGTACTCCACCATAAGAGAATCCAAAATCGGGTTGGGTACTCTATTATCTCACTTGCCCTTGCCATTTTTCTCTGCCCTGCATCAAGGAATCGCGCCCAACCTCTGCCAATTCATCCCCTGTTCAAATCGCACTCAGAATATGCCCAATTTGTGCCATCTCTTGGCTTGTTCACGCCCTTGGTTGGTTAAATTTGCCTCTGTCACAATTCCTAGGAGATACGAACCCTCCTCCTATGTAGACTTATTTTCCATTCCCAAATTTGCACAGTGCAGGGAAGTGTTTTTGCACGCTGGTTGGGGGCCATTTTTGTCTAGCTGTCAGAGCCACGGTGATGGCCTCTCTATGCAATTTGCAGTTAGTTTTGATGGTAAGACAACACATGTAGGGTCTCTCACCTTTGAAGTCACAAAAGTGTCCATTGCTGCTGCAACAAAGCTCCCAAGAACAGGAGATAGATGGTTCAAAAACCACCAATTTCCACGCTCAAGTTACAATAGGGTGTTTAAGCATGAATTCGAGAAAATTTTAGGAGCAAAAGGGTATGCTAAGGAGTGGATAAAGGTAGAATTTTTCAATCCCCTCATCGTCATCACAAGGTTAATTGCATGTGAAGGTAGATACTCTACTTTCAAAGCTTGTCATTTTAGATTGCTGGCTCATTTTCTGTTCAACAAACCCTTAAACTTCCCCTTCTACTTTCTCAAAATCTTGCAGAAGATGTCCTCTCAAGTGAGGAAAAATGTGACTAATCCCACAACAGTATCTTCCACCATGGCTTGATCAAGCTTCTTGTTCTAGCCGAGTTAGAGAAACAGGGGAAAAATTGGGATGCCTTTATCTACCAATTTGCAAACCCTCACTTGACAATTAAGACCAGAAAAAAATCCACTTAGCCTAAAACATATCTCTCCATCCAAGCCTCACTCTCCAAGAACCCCAAACTCCCTTGCAAAAACCCTCTCTTTGCCAGAACAATACCCAAATCTTGTTGATATCCCTACTTCTTCATCGGGTAAAAAGACCAAGAGCAAAGACCAAAAGAAGCCTATTGTTGACCCCCCAATGCCTTCACTCTCTCTTGATCCTACACCTAAAAAGGTCCAAGAAGTAATGCAGCAAGACTTTCCTATCATTCCTACAAACAAGAGGGGAGCCAATTGATTTGGTAAAGGAATCTTTCGGAAGAGTACCCGAAACACAAGAATCAAACCTTATGCAAAACCTCCACCTGCTTCAGATCCGATCCAAGTATCCTCCGACCTTGAGATCCCTCATAAGAAACTTAGGGAAGTCTCTGCAGATGGATTAGAGCCACTAAGGAAAACAAAATCAAAACCTACCTCACCTTACTGATCTCCCATCGCTCCTACTTCACCCATGCCCAATCTAGATCCTAAAACTAATAGATTGTCCACATCCCTCAAAGGATATAAGCCTTCCTCAGAGATCACTGATTCTGTCCCAACCATAGAGCAACTACAAAAATAAAATCATCAGCTTCTCCAGCAGTTGGAAGAGAGGAAGACAGTAGATGTACACCTTCATCATGACAATGAAATCCTTCAGACAAAGGTCAATTGCCTTCAGCGGTTGGTTGATGAAATGACTAAATCTAACCGCAGCCTCAGAGCACAATTAAAGAAACACAAGAGGCACAAGGCTAAGTCTACACAACAAGAAGGAGAGGCTTCCAAAGATGATCCTCCTCATCAAGCCTAGTTCTGAGGGGTAACTTCTTTTTGTTTGCAGTGTGACCTGCAAAATCGTAAGTTTGGGGGTAATGTTGGGCTTGAGATATGATCATTTTTATGACGAATATTATACACTTTTGAAACATGTACATATGCGTTTTTCATATTTTAAAGGAGATTTTTGAATAATTTCATGATAAAATGGTATGATCGCCATAAGGTACGTATAATTCATGTTTAATAATTGAATCAAGTATAATTCATCATGTTTTATGGTTTCCAAGAGATAATTCATGTTTTTTTTGGTGTTACAGGGAAAAAACACACTATGTTTCTTGTTCTGACAATTGATCTAGCACTTGATCCGACACTTGAGCCAGCACTCGTTCCGGCACTCGATTAGGCACTCGTTCTAGCACTCTGTATTGCACAGAAATGGAAGGCGAGTTGGTGGTTATGGAATTGGCGGCCAATGTTGGGCGAATCGGGAACATGGGTTTTGTTTGTCCTTATCCCCTCCAGCTACTGATCTCCAGACAACTCAGTTTCAGTTGTCCAAAGAAGGCAATTATTGGCTCGCTCCATTTTATCTGTTAGGGCATCATTTATTGTAATTTGCCGAATTTAGAAGTGGTTCGACCCTCCTGTGGCCAATCACTTGGGTTATAAGCTTATAAATACTGATAGGATGGTCATAAGATTGTTAAGCAAGTAAAAGAACCATTGTATTTGAGACAAACTCATTTTTCTATGTTTTTGAGTTTTTGCATTGCCAGAACTGCGTTTTTGGATTTTTATGGTGAATTCGCCTTGTTAAGTTTGTGGTGTGCTTGTAGGAGGTAGCCACGACTTGCTGGGGGGGGCACCAACAGTCTGGTGATTGTTCTTATGTTTGTTTATGCAATTCCTAATTTAATTACTCTTTCTTATTTCCTATACATGTATATTTTTATTTAGTTAATTAATTTGTT